>OY987232.1:18838441-19093441 GCA_963920705.1 Odiellus spinosus | reverse complement strand
AAAAATAAATAAATAATAAATACACCCCCTGTAAAAATAAATAAATAATAAATACACCCCCTGTAAAAATAAATAAATAATAAATACACCCCCTGTAAAAATTAAATAATAAATACACCCCCTGTAAAAATTAAATAATAAATACACCCCCTGTAAAAATTAAATAATAAATACACCCCCTGTAAAAATTAAATAATAAATACACCCCCTGTAAAAAATAAATAATAAATACACCCCCTGTAAAAAATAAATAATAAATACACCCCCTGTAAAAATTAAATAATAAATACACCCCCTGTAAAAATTAAATAATAAATACACCCCCTGTAAAAATTAAATAATAAATACACCCCCTGTAAAAATTAAATAATAAATACACCCCCTGTAAAAATTAAATAATAAATACACCCCCTGTAAAAATTAAATAATAAATACACCCCCTGTAAAAATTAAATAATAAATACACCCCCTGTAAAAATTAAATAATAAATACACCCCCTGTAAAAATTAAATAATAAATACACCCCCTGTAAAAATTAAATAATAAATACACCCCCTGTAAAAATTAAATAATAAATACACCCCCTGTAAAAATTAAATAATAAATACACCCCCCGAAAAATAAATAAATAATAATTACACCCCCAGTAAAAATAAATAAATGATAAATACACCCCCTGTAATAATAAATGATAAATACACCCCCTATAAAAATGAACGAACGATAACTCACCCCCTGTAAAAATAAATAAATAATAAATACACCCCCTGTAAAAATAAATAAATAATAAATACACCCCCTGTAAAAATAAATAATAAATACACCCCCTGTAAAAATTAATAATAAATACACCCCCTGTAAAAATAAAATAATAAATACACCCCCTGTAAAAATAAAATAATAAATACACCCCCTGTAAAAATAAAATAATAAATACACCCCCTGTAAAAATAAAATAATAAATACACCCCCTGTAAAAATAAATAAATAATAAATACACCCCCTGTAAAAATAAATAAATAATAAATACACCCCCTGTAAAAATAAATAAATAATAAATACACCCCCTGTAAAAATAAATAAATAATAAATACACCCCCTGTAAAAATAAATAAATAATAAATACACCCCCTGTAAAAATAAATAAATAATAAATACACCCCCTGTAAAAATAAATAAATAATAAATACACCCCCTGTAAAAATAAATAAATAATAAATACACCCCCTGTAAAAATAAATAAATAATAAATACACCCCCTGTAAAAATAAATAAATAATAAATACACCCCCTGTAAAAATAAATAAATAATAAATACACCCCCTGTAAAAATAAATAAATAATAAATACACCCCCTGTAAAAATAAATAAATAATAAATACACCCCCTGTAAAAATAAATAAATAATAAATACACCCCCTGTAAAAATAAATAAATAATAAATACACCCCCTGTAAAAATAAATAAATAATAAATACACCCCCTGTAAAAATAAATAAATAATAAATACACCCCCTGTAAAAATAAATAAATAATAAATACACCCCCTGTAAAAATAAATAAATAATAAATACACCCCCTGTAAAAATAAATAAATAATAAATACACCCCCTGTAAAAATAAATAAATAATAAATACACCCCCTGTAAAAATAAATAAATAATAAATACACCCCCTGTAAAAATAAATAAATAATAAATACACCCCCTGTAAAAATAAATAAATAATAAATACACCCCCTGTAAAAATAAATAAATAATAAATACACCCCCTGTAAAAATAAATAAATAATAAATACACCCCCTGTAAAAATAAATAAATAATAAATACACCCCCTGTAAAAATAAATAAATAATAAATACACCCCCTGTAAAAATAAATAAATAATAAATACACCCCCTGTAAAAATAAATAAATAATAAATACACCCCCTGTAAAAATAAATAAATAATAAATACACCCCCTGTAAAAATAAATAAATAATAAATACACCCCCTGTAAAAATAAATAAATAATAAATACACCCCCTGTAAAAATAAATAAATAATAAATACACCCCCTGTAAAAATTAATAAATAATAAATACACCCCCTGTAAAAATTAATAAATAATAAATACACCCCCTGTAAAAATAAATAAATAATAAATACACCCCCTGTAAAAATAAATAAATAATAAATACACCCCCTGTAAAAATTAAATAATAAATACACCCCCTGTAAAAATTAAATAATAAATACACCCCCTGTAAAAATTAAATAATAAATACACCCCCTGTAAAAATTAAATAATAAATACACCCCCTGTAAAAATTAAATAATAAATACACCCCCTGTAAAAATTAAATAATAAATACACCCCCTGTAAAAATTAAATAATAAATACACCCCCTGTAAAAATTAAATAATAAATACATCCCCTGTAAAAATTAAATAATAAATACACCCCCTGTAAAAATTAAATAATAAATACACCCCCTGTAAAAATTAAATAATAAATACACCCCCTGTAAAAATTAAATAATAAATACACCCCCTGTAAAAATTAAATAATAAATACACCCCCTGTAAAAATTAAATAATAAATACACCCCCTGTAAAAATTAAATAATAAATACACCCCCTGTAAAAATTAAATAATAAATACACCCCCCGAAAAATAAATAAATAATAATTACACCCCCAGTAAAAATAAATAAATGATAAATACACCCCCTGTAATAATAAATGATATATACACCCCCTGTAATAATAAATAATGATAAATACACCCCCTGTAAAAAAATGATAAATACACCCCCTGTAAAAAAAAATAAACGATAAATACACCCCCGTTAAAAAAATTAAAACGATAAATACACCCCCGGTAAAAAAATTAAAACGACCAAAACACCCCCGAGGGGAAATTAAAACGACCAATACACCTCCGGGGGAAAATTAAAATAATAAATACACCCCCGGGGGAAAATTAAAATAATAAATACACCCCCGGGGGAAAATTAAAATAATAAATACACCCCCGGGGGAAAATTAAAATAATAAATACACCCCCGGGGGAAAATTAAAATAATAAATACACCCCCGGGGGAAAATTAAAATAATAAATACACCCCCGGGGGAAAATTCAGATTGGGAAAATTCAGATTGGGAAAATTCAGATTGGGAAAATTCAGATTGGGAAAATTCAGATTGGGAAAATTCAGATTGGGAAAATTCAGATTGGGAAAATTCAGATTGGGAAAATTCAGATTGGGAAAATTCAGATTGGGAAAATTCAGATTGGGAAAATTCAGATTGGGAAAATTCAGATTGGGAAAATTCAGATTGGGAAAATTCAGATTGGGAAAATTCAGATTGGGAAAATTCAGATTGGGAAAATTCAGATTGGGAAAATTCAGATTGGGAAAATTCAGATTGGGAAAATTCAGATTGGGAAAATTCAGATTGGGAAAATTCAGATTGGGAAAATTCAGATTGGGAAAATTCAGATTGGGAAAATTCAGATTGGGAAAATTCAGATTGGGAAAATTCAGATTGGGAAAATTCAGATTGGGAAAATTCAGATTGGGAAAATTCAGATTGGGAAAATTCAGATTGGGAAAATTCAGATTGGGAAAATTCAGATTGGGAAAATTCAGATTGGGAAAATTCAGATTGGGAAAATTCAGATTGGGAAAATTCAGATTGGGAAAATTCAGATTGGGAAAATTCAGATTGGGAAAATTCAGATTCTGAAAATTCAGATTCTGAAAATTCAGATTCTGAAAATTCAGATTCTGAAAATTCAGATTCTGAAAATTCAGATTCTGAAAATTCAGATTCTGAAAATTCAGATTCTGAAAATTCAGATTCTGAAAATTCAGATTCTGAAAATTCAGATTCTGAAAATTCAGATTCTGAAAATTCAGATTCTGAAAATTTGGTACCCCTTGTAAAAAAATAACAATTTACAAGTGGTACCCCTTGTAAAAAAATCGAATCGTTAAAAAAGGATTCAAAATATATTTACATATGTCATAGAACAAAAATTACAGCGACAGTAAAAATACGTATTTTAAAATCGCCTATTTTTGAATTTTTAAATAATTTCAAGCCAATATTACGTGACATGGTTGCGTGATTTCTGTATTGTAGAACCTACAGTTAATTCTCGTGATAAGATAGCTTTCGCGCAGTATTTTTCGTTAAAGTACTTAATCCAATTCAATTATCGAAAATTAAATTCAGATTTTTAATAACAATGCTTCCTTAAGAGTTAAAATCCACTAAAAACCAATCCTTGTTATATACTGTATACATCCTCCATGGTGGAACAGAATTTGGGAAGGGTAGAGAAAAAAGATAATTAATAACTAAATAATTTAGTGTCAGAAATAACTATCTCAAACTCCGTATATAGAAACAGACCATAGCTTCTCTCTCTCTTAGTTTATCTACCCTTCAATAAATGAAAGCCTAAAGGACTGTATAAATAAATTACACTCTTAAAAGGAATCAAATGCTGTATAATTTTCGATCCAATGCAACATTTTGCAACTAAAGTAACCCTTTCACTTTTGTCCCGAATCCAACTGAATCTGTCGGTAAATTTACCCGGACCTTTGCTGATAGTATTAAAAAAAGGATGCAACCTAAGAACAAGTGATTTTTTTTTATCGATTCCTTATTGTTTAAATAGGCCTAATCCACTATTTAAAAAATTTACAAACAAATATTAAACTAGAAATAAATTTAAAACTTACCCTGAAAATAGGCTTAGTGGGATTCGTGGAGCTCCTGATTTCCTCGCGTGTAAGGTCTAGCGACCAATCGCGCGCGACGTAAGTCTCGTGGAGATCTCTCGCCTGATGGACGGGCCTTCGCTCATTGGTCGCTAGACCTTACACGGACGCGATTCAGGATCTCCATGAATCCCGCTAAGCCTATTTTCAGGGTAAGTTTTATATTTATTTCTAGTTTAATATTTGTTTGTAAATTTTTTAAATAGTGGATTAGGCCTATTTAAACGATAAGGAATCGATAAAAAAAATCACTTGTAATTAGGTTGCATTCTCCCTTTAAGATACGGGGCGTTCTTAATTTTTATGAAATAAAGTCATAGACTTTTGGTATATATTAAATAGGGGAGAGAATTAATTTAAATTAAGAGTTCATAATTTAACTAAATTTGCCCTATTGTTGAAGACAAGGCTCTGACGATATAATTGTAAACTAAGACTCTTTTAGAGCCTTGAATCTACAAATGAAAATATAGATTAGGTTTACTAAATTACTAAAATACGTTTAATTTGTTTAATAAGTCATTTGGAAATACCATAATGAACAAATTAAAACACTCTTGTAGGGAAATAAATGGCTTAGGATTCAATGATTCGTGCCAAAACTTTTCATACGCATAATCACTAGCTCGCAGATGGCGCCAACTGTCTATAGAAACTCTTGGACAAGTGGTGGGATGTCCGTAAGCCCACGAAAATAGCTACGTGGTAGCGAAACACATCCACTGTGCCCCTAGTCACCTAGCGAGCCTCCCTGAATCAAAGGGACCAGAAGCCGATGACACCCTCCTTTGAAGTCTACTACTATAATGTTCGATATAGCGCTCCTCTCTGTATGGGTAAAATTCACAATTTTACGAGATTGGAGGGGTCCTACTTCATCCCCCCTGTCTACGGAAAATTGGAAATTCTCTCTCTCCACAAACGACGACGTTTTTTTGACGAACTCCAAGGCTGCTAGAGATATTCGCTGGACGAACTCCCGCTCCGAAAATATCTACCGTTAGGAGTCGTACGAATCGCGCTTTTTGAGATTAACCCAAACAGAGAGGGGTAGACAAGACCCGGGAGTAATAGACTTCAAAGGAGGGTTTCATCGGCTTCTGAAGGGACCTATAAGGGGTGGAGTCTGAACTGAACCGAACAGAATTTCTCTACAAGTCTACTTTCTAGGTAGTTCTAGTTAAATCATAATCTATATTCATTAAGAAATTGGGTACAGAAGCGCTTGAGTATAAATTTCGAGACCTATAAAGATGGTTACCAAGTTATAAAAGTTTTTCACTCTTTCGACCAAATAATAATTAGTATTCTTTTGTTAAAGATAAACGCGTTGAGGGTTTTGTTCGTTTTAATTTAGTTTCGGGGGTGAAAGTTTTACGAAAATGAAAAGAATGACTAGTAAACATCGCGCGCGTAAAAGTTATAATTATCAAGGGACTCTAATTACAAGGCTTAATAAGAATTAGGCTAAAAACTCTCTGGTCAGGGAACTAACCCCGATAAAGTACGCATTCGTCTTATATATTCGGTTGAAATGATACCGAAACGCTAGCGCCATCTGGTGTCAAAAGACGAAATTATAACGAAAGAGGTTAAGCTTTCATGAACTACAAATAAAAACTTAGGAGCAAAAGTTTATAATATTATTCCATAAAAGTAAACAAGTGCCTTAAAGCTCTAGTTTTGTTTCATATCCAATAACTTAAAAATAAACAAAAAAGTCATCACCCCTGTCTGGTTAGAGTAATTTGGACTCTTCCACGATATTTTGAGTCTGGAGAGAGTGTCGAAATATTATTTAAAATAAAAATAAAGTTTAATCTAACTACATTTTAGCGTTCCCATCGACAGACAGACATCGATAATAATATCTATTTTAATTTATGATTTATTTTTACTGTCATAAATTTTTTCTACTTAAATCTTTTTCAAGTAGTTATATGCTTGTGCCAAATCTCCGCTAGGTGTCGCTCGATTTTACCCAGTATTGGATTGATAATGGCTTGAAACAGTTTAGTGTAAGTTCCAGTCTATGGTCTTACCTTGACAGACTAAAAGATACCATCTAAATCAACTCTAGACATGACCTTTTTCATTCTTATTGACCATCGAAAAAACTGTCCTAAATCCTATCCATACGTTAACCTACTTAACTATTTATGACAAGTTATAAATTACAGACGACCAGTAGGGGGCGCTCGAGGCTCAAAAAGTAAAAAGAAAGGTTCACCTACACTAGAATAAGATTAATTTTTTCGTAACATCATCCATTGGAACTGTTTTAGTAAGATATATTTCGGAAAAAATGAACAAAGCTTGAATAAAGACCAAGTCTTAGCAAAATTTGTACTATTAATGCTATTAAAAGTGTATCACTTAAAAATAGACAAAAAAGTCACCACCCCTGTCTGGCTACAGTGATTTAAACTCTTCCACAGTTCGATATTTAGAGTCAGGAGAGAGTGTTTGAATTTAGGCCGGTACGTTTACACGGACCGGTTTTCTTTTATGGAATAAATTAAATGATCTAATTATGGTGTCTAATTAATTTAGGACCAATTAATTCAGTTGGTTAAGAGAAATTTACCTGATTTAAAAGGTTGGTTCATTTTTCTTCTATTTTCTCTTTAATACCATAGGTAGAAATGTCTTTTGTGTCTGGGTAGCAACGAATGAGAACGCTCTTTGAGTTCAAAAGGCAAAATCTCCCACGGGATGACAGGAATTGTAGCCCTCAAGCCCCTTGACTGGCTGGCGGAAGAGAAATCGAAAGAAAGAGAGAGAACCAAACGGAACTATGAAAGATTATCCACTAGGGGATTAAGCCAGAGTTTCCATTCTCTCGCATATATTATTTCTTTTGTTTCACTTCCTTAGGCTCAAACCCAATTTTAGTTTCTTCCGGAAATAGAGGAAGCCCCAAATAAGAGTTAAAATAACAGGTTGGTTAATATTAACTACCTAATGACAGACTTTACTTTCTATTAATTATTTATTACCAAAAGTTTATCAGTTTATTCCATGAAAGTAAACATTAATACGGGTAAATGTAACATCAGATTCTGCAGATTCGAGACACTCTAGCGGTTGCAGTGGAAATATTCAAACCGGAAGCGACACTCTACGGAGAGAGAAATTCATTCTGGAGTTCGAAGGAGGGACCAGGTGATTAATTCCAATACACCCCTTTCATTTATTTTTACTCCTACCAAAGGGGGTAGGCAACCACAGAATCAGACAAGCAAAGAGGGTGAAACATCGCCGTCATTGCGCATGAGCTCATCATCCCCCTTTACAGGTGTGATTCAGTGGGTTGCCTACCCCCTTTAGAGGGGGTAAAAATAAATGAAAGAGGTCTTTACTCTTTAAAATATCGTGGAAGAGTCCAAATCACTCGAGCAAGACAGGGGTGATGACTTTTTTTATCTATTTTTAAGTGATGAAACTAAACTGTAGGGGGACCTTTTCTGATAATATTAAGATATGGGGCGTTGTTCACTTTTATGGGCAATAAAGTTATAGATTTTAGATTAAAATTATTACAAACACGACTTTAAAAATCACACGCGAAATAAATATGTAATATACATTATTTATAAGCTGAGAATAAATCGATTTGAAACGTCTGTCATTTTATGTAAATTTGTCTAGTAAAACTGCTTGGGAATATTGGGTCCGAAAGTGCATTGATGTAAAACATTTATAAGGTTTTGAGCGGTAGAGATTCCGCGATTGTCACGTTCCAACCCTTCGTAATTTTCATTTGAATATGGAAATTGAACATCATATTTAAATTAATTTCTTTGTAAAATTTTAAACAAAAATAAATATAAAATTGGACCAATCATATTATTTCCAGCTTTAACAGGGCTTTAATGTCTTAATAACATTAAAAGAATAGGCTGTCATTTGATATCTAAGGTCTTATTCATCAAAAACCGTTAGGACATTACTGTTGAAGGTTGAAATAATATAATTTGTCCGATTTTATATTTACTAAAAATCAAATTTTTAACTTGAGACTATTTTTTATATATGAGGTTTATAATTATGTATCCATCCGCGAGAGTTTATGCCACCAATGTCTTTTGAACAAGATATTGATGTGAATAAACGTGGCAACCTATTTTATACGTATGAATAACGTATATTGAATAAAATCGAGCTGTCTTAATAAAGAAAAGAATTTTCAATTTGCAAAAGGAAATCGAATAAATTCGGGGAAAACGGAAAAAAAGGGAGCCATTTTCATTGAAAGACACGGGTTCTGGTTCGTGTTATCAAGGGTTCGCTTAAAGAGAAAGCTGACACTTGGATCTTGTAAGACGAGGGACATAAAAGAGATGGGAGGGTAGGTGCGTCTTGTTTACCACCCAGAATGAATAGAACTCAATAGGGGACAGTAGGATGTGTTGTACTATAGGAAGTATTGTGGGTTTTTGGTAGGTTTTATAACTATAGGAAAAAGGAGGTATTCGCAAATATATCAGAAAAAAATTAACTTCGAATATCCATTGATAACTAAGCTTGTTTTCGGATATTTTAATCTCGGATAAGTTAATATAAATACACAAATTATATAAACAGAATCATTAATGCTGGATAAGAATTAGACCCGGAGATAAAATTATAATTAATAAACGAATTATCCATCAATTTATTCGAACGGATAACGGGCCGAGATAAAAATACGACGTTTCTCGAAATCCCTAATAGACGAATGAAATATAATAATTCCATTTTGTTTATCTAAATCGAAAGGACCGGTTCTAGCTTCGAGATCTCAATTTTGGGTTAAAATAGAAGAAGAAACTCTTTGGTTTCAAATTGTCGTTATCGGCGAATGAATAACTTTATAACTCGTATCAATTTCCTATAACAATAATTTAAAGCCTATAATTTCGCTTCTACCTGAACTCTAAAGTGCTGTAAATAAAACACATCTACAGGGGTATAATAGAAAATACATTATATCATATAACCCTACAGTTAGTATTTTCCTTGAGCATCAAAGTATGGAGGAAAAAACAGATTTACAGGCGTATTACCTCGAAATTCGTATATCTTTTGTTTAATTAAATAAGAGCATCTGTGAATGTCAATGTGATATTAAAATATCAATTTCTTATTCGAGATATTAACGGATACCCAGCCGAATGTAACGGCAAACTAACGCGATTCCTACTCATTGTTAAATTGGGAAATTGATACGAGTTATAAAGTTATTCATTCGCCGATAACGACAATTTGAAAGCAAAGAGTTTCTTCGTCTATTTTAACCCAAAATTGAGATCTCCAAGCTAGAATTGTTCATTTATTTACAATAAATTTGACTTAAAACGCAATTGCACTGAAAAGTATCCTTATCCGACATTGAGATAAAATACAGTGCGGTTCCACCCTTCCGTCTAACGTCCCTGGTTGATGGAGTGTTCCGTTTTAAGAGGAAGGTCGCCCTGCAGAGCAATGAGAGCATTTGCACAGTTCTATATCGGTTATCCCTGCAGTGCATTGTTGCACTTTATCTCTATAAAAGAAGACACCATGGAACTTGAAAAGAAAAAAAGAAAGAAAAAAAAAAATAAAAAAAAAATGGTTCGGAATTTCAACCCAAGTGGTTCGCGTGCGAATAAAAATTTGGACTAAAGCATCCCTCGTTGACAAACTCAAATGGATGTCAATATAAACATTTCAAGTCCCAACACTTGAGTTTTATTTATGAGAGTTTGAAGAACATGGTTGTAGAGCTCGGAATTCGTATAACTTGGTAATTAATTGAATAAGAGCATCCGTGAATGTCAATCGGATATTAAAATATCCATTTCTTATTCGAGGTATTAACGGATATCCGAATGTAACGGCAAACGCGATTCCTACTCATTGTTAAATTGGGAAATTGATACGAGTTATAAAGTTATTCATTCGCCGATAACGAACAATTTGAAACCAAAGAGTTTCTTCGTCTATTTTAACCCAAAAATTGAGATCTCGAAGCTAGAACCGTTCCTTTCGATTTAGATGAACAAAATGGAATTATTAATTTAATTTAATAAACGCGTAATTTGTTTATTAATCGAGCTTGAAATATTATAGAAATTGGGCGATTATAAAATATATTTTTACTGTCGCTGTAATTTTGTTCTATGACATATGTATATATATTTTGAATCGTTTTTTAACGATCTTTCTGAAAATATGACTCAATTTCCATTTGGATTTTATTAAATATTAGTAACAGCTACACTTTAAGTTAATCTAAATGTTTTAAAAATCTTGGAAAACCAAATAATATTAGTAATAAAGCGCAACTCCATCCAATATCCTAATTTGTATCCTAAATTACTAAGCAATTTTGAAGATGGACCGAACATCCTACGCTGATGTCGCCTTCTAATTAAATTTTCTAGTGATTTTTGGAAGATTACTAGAAAACTAGATCCAACAAATTCATTTATACCAAGAACAAATATGTCAAAACAAAGAATGAACTACTAAAAGAGATTTTAAGTTAAGTAATTAGAGCTAGGAATTCGTATAATTTTAATTAATTGAATAAGAGCATCTGTGAATGTCAATCGGATATTAAAATATCCATTTCTTATTCGAGATATTAACGGATACCCAGCCGAATGTAAAGGCAAACTAACGCGATTCCTACTCATTGTTAAATTGGGAAATTGATACGAGTTAAAGTTATTCTTTCGCCGATAACGACAATTTGAAACCAAAGAGTTTCTTCGTCTATTTTAACCCAAAATTGAGATCTCGAAGCTAGAACCGTTCCTTTCGATTTAGACGAACAAAATGGAATTATTATATTTCATTCGTCTATTAGGGATTTCGAGAAACGTCGTATTTTTTATCTCGGCCCGTTATCCAAGTTCGAATAAATTGATGGATAATTCGTTTATTAATTGAAATTTTATCTCCGGGTCTAATTCGTATCCAGCATTTGAATACGATTCTCTTTATATAATATGCTATTAATTTATCCGAGATTAAAATATCTTAAAACAAGCCTAGATATCAATGGATGTATTCATTCTCAGTCTCATCAACGTATTCTTGTTCATAGTTATATATAAAGCCTTTGATACTAGCGATGTTATACAACCATAATGTAGAATTTTAGGTCTGAGATTGAGCGTCGAAATAGAGAGCTGATTCAGCGCAATTACACAAAGTGCTTGGCTCGCTCTCGGATTCAGCTAGCAAGCAAGGACTGTCCTATTTTACACGTAACCTAATTTAGTACACTAGAGAAGATAAACCAATGTTAAGCTTCAATGGCCACGCTACCGCCATTGGATAAGACTAACACTAGAGTATTACCAAGGCTTAAAGAACCTCCGTATCTTTATTATCCTACTACAAGGTTTTCCGGCAATTGAAAGATCCGTCTTTCAAATATATCTACAATATATCCCCGTTACGTTAGCCCGAGATTTTACTCCAATGGCGAAACTTGAAACAGTCCAGACATTGCCAGAGAAAATTGTGGAGTGTGTCTCAGAGCTAATACGAATTATCTCAAAAGATTAAAGATAAATTTGGAGATAAAAATTATTTTGAATTTATTTTCGGAATCAGCGTGTCAAAAAATGTATCCCAGAATTTTTTCCATATTTTTAGACCTATTTTTAAGGTTTAATTTAATTTATTGGTAAAATTTGAATTTTAGTTAATATAAAATCCGACCAATCATATTATTTTAGCCTTCAACAGGGCTTATAATGTGTTAATATTAAAATAATTACCGGTATTTGAAGACTAAGGTCTTAGGCTTGAAATACCGACCTATTCTTTTAATGTTAGTACGTTACAAGCGCTGTTAAAGGCTGAAATAATATGATTGGTCGGATTTTATATTTACTAAAACTCAAATTTAAATAAACTTTAGAAATTAATTTAAATACTAAAAACGTGTCTAAAAATTGGGAAAAAATTCGGGAATACGTTTATTCGTACGCTGATTCAAAACTGGTCTATTTTTAACCTAAATTTATATTAACTCCAGAAGTAGATGAAACCCTCCTTTGAAGTCTATTACTCCCTGGTGTTGTCAACCCCTCTCTGTATGGCTTAGTTTCAAAAAGCGCGATTCGTACGCCTCCTAACGGTAGATATTTTCGGAGCGGGAGTTCGTCCAGCGAATATCTCTAGCAGCCTCGGAGTTCGTCAAAAAAACGTCGTCGTTTGTGGAGAGAGAGAATTTCCAATTTTCCGTAGACACGGGGGTATGAAGTAGGACCCCTCCGATCTCGTAAAATTGGGAATTTTACCCATACAGAGAGGAGCGCTATATCGAACATTAGAGTAGAAGACTTCAAAGGAGGGTTTCATCTACTTCTGTTAACTCGAATAAGAAATGGATATTTTAATATCGAATTGACATTCACGATGTTCTTATTCGATTAACAATTAAGTTATACAAATTCCAAGCTCTAGTCGGGATTACGAGTCTTAGAAAATGAATTTTGTACTTAACGCATTTCCGCATTAAGGTTTTCGTCGATATTTGGTGTTGGGGTATAAACAAACTCGACATTAAGCCTTTGCCATTTTCGGGCCTAGCACGTATCGGCTCTTCTTACCAGAAACGAAAATTGGTCCGTCCTTTTTCCATGATTGTTTGACTTACAATTTTAGAGAATAGAGCTCTTACAAATTCAGTTTATAATATCAAAGAATCCAACGAAAATCACGTTTAATCCAAATGGATACTCAAACTATATTGAATACCAACACGAGATGGCATTAGATACCGTAGTTAAACTATATATTTCGAATAAAATGGATTTTACTTTAAAGGGATAATACAACTTATTAAGTACAATATCGAAATCACGCGACAATATTGATGACGTAGTATTGCAGGGAATTTTAAAATTTCGAAAATACGCTAATATATTTTAACGTAATGGGTTGGTTTTATAATTATTTTCTTCGACAGTTCGTTAGATAACATTAATATTAAACCATTAAAATTTTAAATACGATTTAAATATAACAACTTTCGTTAATAATCAAAATATTCGTTAGAAATACTCTCAAATCAATTGTAGTCTCTACAATATCGAAATCATGCAACCCTGGTTTTATTATTATATTCTTCGACACTTCGGTAGATAACATTAATATTAAACCATTAAAATTTTAAATATGATTTAAATATAACAACTTTCGTTAATAATCGAAATATTCGTTAGAAATACTCCCAAATCAATTGTAGTCTCTACAATATCGAAATCACGCAACCCTGGTTTTATTATTATATTCTTCGACACTTCGGTAGATAACATTAATATTAAACCATTAAAATATTAAATATGATTTAAATATAACAACTTTCGTTAATAATCGAAATTTTCGTTAGAAATACTCTCAAATCAATTGTAGTCTCTACAATATCGAAATCACGCAACCCTTGTTTTATTATTATATTCTTCGACACTTCGGTAGATAACATTAATATTAAACCATTAAAATTTTAAAAACGATTTAAATATAACAACTTTCGTTAATATTCAAAATATTCGTTGGATATACTCGCAAATCAACTCTAATGGTCGATTATAAAATATGTATTTTTAATGTCGCTGTAATTTTTGTTCTATGACATATGTATATATATTTTGAATCGATTTTTAACAATCTTTCCGAAAATATGACTCAATTTCAATTTGGAGTTCATGACCTCACGTTAACTAATTAATTATACCACTAATAAGTAGTTAATATATATAAAAAACTGATTAAAATTCAGATTTAAAAGGCATTGCAATCGAAAAAAAAAATAATTCTTTATATTTTTTTTTATTCTTAAACTTAATCTTTCTTCGTGTTACCCCATGCAAATGAAAAAAAGCAATGAAGTGTCAAAACTAAACTTGTTCAAGCGTTATTATCC
Organism: Odiellus spinosus; assembly: GCA_963920705.1. NCBI lineage: Eukaryota > Metazoa > Arthropoda > Arachnida > Opiliones > Phalangiidae > Odiellus > Odiellus spinosus. Next base: position 19,078,750 of record OY987232.1, on the reverse strand, counting down.
CAATTTCGCTGACTTTTTCTTTAAGAATTGCACAAAGAACGTAAAATAATTTCAAAACAAAGGTATGTATGTAGATATATTTTTAAAGCTTACTACGCAATTCCATTTAGTTTAAAATCAAGTTAAGAACTTAAAAATTCGACTGGTTAGAAACAATTTCATCTTATTGTATATAACCAAAAGTCTATGACTTTATTCCATATAAGTAAACAACGCCCCCGTAGCTTAAAAACCGAATAAAAAAATATAGAATAAAATTACAGCGACAGTAAAAATATATATTTTATAATTGCCCATTTTCGAAATTTTTAAAATTAAAATTCACCGCAATCTACGTCATCACTATGGTCACGTGATTACCCTATTATAGAGCTCTATTAATATATCATAAGTATACCTCTTATTACTTCTGATAACAGAGTACGTATAGGCTGCAAAATTTATTTATTTGTGTAAAACAAATTGTTTATTAAAAAATAGAAAAAATTCTGGTGTAAATAATCTTTCGAAAGCTTTTGAATAAAATTAAATGAATGAAACATATTTATGAGTCATTCATAAAATAAGATGAAAAATTTCTGAATAGGCCTCGTTTTATAAAACTTAAATTGGAAAGTGGAAAAAATTTGAGATGTTTTCTTGTGGGAAACCTCAACGTGTTTGGGAATTTATCAAGATAAGACTATATCGCGATCATAGGCTATTTAAACCTAATTTAAAATACACTATCCCTGCCTTTAACACTAGTATCAAACTAAAGTTGTAACATACAGTACCTATATTTAATCCCTTGCTAGTTGCGCGTTGAGATTCTTTCTCAACAGCTTTTTAGTTTCAGTTAAACGAACCATCGAAGCCAATCCTGTATATAACCTACGATGGTTCAAAGTTCACACGCATGCAACACACAATTATACGTCAGGAAAACGATAGAGCTCGGAATCGGATAATCCATTGATAATTAGGCTTGTTTTAAGATATTTTAATCTCGGATAAATTTAAGTTAATTTAAATCCATAAATTATTTCATTTTTTAGTTCTAACCTTTGCTTTTTCGTGTATAAAGAAAAGCCTACTTTTAGGAAAGGACTTCGTAATGTTATTTGTATTGTGCCCCTGTAGAAATGTTTCTACAGTCGTACTTGGTTGTGTAAGGAAAAGCTTCAATTTAGGAGATAAATATTTAATTTTTTCCAAATTTGAGGGGAAATTTTCTATAGTTTTGAGCATATAAAAATATTATTATTATATATTATTATATTATTAAATATAATAATTCCATTTTGTTCATCTAAATCGAAAGGAACAGTTCTAGCTTCGAGATCTCAATTTTGGGTTAAAATAGACGAAGAAACTCTTTGGTTTCAAATTGTCGTTATCGGCGAATGAATAACTTTATAACTCGTATCAATTTCCCAATTTAACAATGAGTAGGAATCGCGTTAGTTTGCCGTTACATTCGGGTTATCCGTTAATATCTCGAATAAGAAATGGATATTTTAATATACTTTTGACATTCACAGATGCTCTTATTCAATTAATTATAAAGTTATACGAATTCCGAGCTCTAGAAAATATGAAATGTGGTCTTTAACTCGATGTAGGTTAGATTAAAGCAAGATTTTCAAAGCTAGCCTTTACTGACACTAGTTCAATAAGGGTAAACAGTGTAACTCCATAGGGAGAGAGAAAAGGACCAGCTAGCAAAACATAAACAAGATTGCTGTAAAAATTGGAGACTCCTCTCCTTGTTAAGAAAACACGTTCTAACACCGGCTGGCAAGTGTATACGTTAGAACAGTTGCAATTTACAGTTAAGTTTAAAGATAGAAACCACCTTAAACACCTAAGAAATAAATATACAGTGATAAAGTCTAGTACCTTTATACACGTTGACAACTTAGAGTGATTCTAACTTTAGTTTTAAAAGTTTGTTCGCGTAGAATTTGTAGAGATAGTTCCTGACTCAAATTGAACAAAGTTCGAAAAAAAAAAATCAATGTTTTTAGGAAGGTTAATTTAGATCGAAAGAAAAACATGCTGGACATTATACACTATTCTTAAAAATATATTATTAATTAATTATAGCTCGGAATCTGATCGATCCATTATCTTCCGTTATTCGTATATTTTCAGATATTTTATTCAAGGATAAATTTGTAACTAAAACAATGAAATTTCTATATTCGTTATAATTGTTAAATGGTTTACCCGAAGATAAGCCTTCGCCGCTTTATCTATCTACAAATTACTCGTATTCAAACGTATAACGATGGATAAGAAACATTGGCGTTTCCAGAATTAGTCGAAAATATAAGAAACAATATTTCAAATTGACTTTTAATTCGAAGAATAGAAATAAAACGATAAGATTTTAAATCATCTTTTTATTCGTTATTTTTCAGGGAAAATAAATTTTGAATTCAATTTTTATCCTCGCGTATAACGCGATGGATAATATTCTAAGATAAGGCGGCCATTTTTGGATAAAAACGGATATGGATTATAGATTTTTACTTTATCTTCGAATAAGTTAACTCGAATGAAAAATTTAGATTTTATCCAATTAATAAAAATTATCCGAATTCCGAGCTCTACCTAATAATCATTTAAAAATATTTAATTTTAAATCAATATTATAAAATATGTATTTTTAGTGTCGCTGTAATTTTGTTCTATTCGATATGTATATATATTTTGAATCGTTTTTTAACGATCTTCACGAAAATATGACTCAATTTCCATTTAGAGTTCGTGAAAAATTATTACAGCTTCTTTTTAAGAATGAACGTAATTAATTTTTAGAATGGTAATATATTAAGCTTACTTACTAATATTCAAACGTCTGATGTCATCCCCTATTTCTCGATACTTTTAATGGAGATTATCCATGTTAATCATATTTAAAATTAAATTCACAATCATAATTTACTTAATTTCGGCTTTTAAATTAAATCTAGCATACTTCCTAAATACTTGGGTGGCTTTAATAGAAGAAATATAATTTTAAAAATAGTTAAAGAGCTAAATTAAAAAAAAAAAAACATGAATTGAAAACTTGGAGCTTAAAAATGGCAAGTTTAATTTTTTTTTCGGAATCACCCAATGCCAAAAAAAATATTTGAGAATTTTTTCATAATTTTTAGACACCTTTTTTTGTATTTAAATTAAATTGTGAAATTTGGTAAATTTAAAATTTGGACCAATCATATTATTTCAGCCTTCAACAACGCTTGTAATGTCATAAACGTTAAAAGAATAGGCCTGCGTATGATACCTTAGTACAAATACTAGAAACTACTGCCATCTGTGAAAATATTTCATAAAAGTAGAAATAAAAAATCGATTTATATTATTAATATAATTTAATTTAGGTTTAATGTCTTCTATTAACATTAATTATTTAAAATAAATATTAATGTTGTTTAATATCATTTCATATTAATTTTGAAAATGTAAGATTAGTGTATGTAATCGATATATTGATTTAAAACAATATAAAACTGTAACGCAGAATTTAGCTATTTGTAATACAATTTTTTACAATAGAAACAGTTTCATTGGTCGTGATGTCACGAGGAGGCATTTATGATTGGCTTAGAAATAAGATTTAGTTGAATTGAGCTGATATCAAAATATAATATGTGTTTATTATGAATTAAAAATTATTCCAATAGATGAAATTTAATATCTGTCTATTTTAAGTCGCAATATCTGTATAATTTAAGTCGCGATATCTGTATAATTTAAGTCGCGATATCTGTATAATTTAAGTCGCGATACCCGTCTATTTTAAATCGTAATATCTGTCTATTTTAAATCGCAATATCTGTCTATTTTAAATCGCAATATCTGTCTATTTTAAATCTCAATATCCGTCTATTTTAAATCTCAATATCCGTCTATTTTAAATCGCAATATCTGTCTATTTTAAATCGCAATATCTGTCTATTTTAAATCTCAATATCTGTCTATTTTAAATCTCAATATCTGTCCATTTTAAATCGCAATATCTGTCTATTTTAAATCTCAATATCTGTCTATTTTAAATCTCAATATCTGTCTATTTTAAATCTCAATATCCGTCTATTTTAAATCTCAATATCTGTCTATTTTAAATCGCAATATCTGTCTATTTTAAATCGCAATATCTGTCAATTTTAAGTTGCAATATCTACCACAAACTACGATATATCAATATCGATTTATTTTCATTACAAATCGATTTAACATTGAATTTTTCTTCATTTTACTGGCGATAACATCAAGATTAATTAACAATGAAGTCACTAAAACTAAAAACACTCCGATAACTACAAAAAGACTTGGCATATTTTTAAAAATTATCATTTGACTGATTACGAACAATGGTAGTAGAATTGTGGCTTTTATGGCTGGAGCAGTGCTTGCATTTTCTAACTTCACGGCTTTCGCGTAAAACACAGCGTTTCCTAACATAGTCAAACCAGATATGATAATTAAGACGGGTTCTGAAATAAACCATCGTTGATAATCGCATTTTGGTATCTGTGGAATATTGAAATCATTTCTTATCTCCGACACACTAGCCATGTACACGAATCTAATCCAACTGACGTGGAAAACAACTACATGGGTTGCCAAGTCCAAAGTCAATTTCTTCAAAACGATAGTAGATAAAGCATTACACAAGAGATACGCGAAACCAGATGATAATCCCAAGGCCCTTTCACGATTTAGACCATCCCAAAATCGACAGACAAGAACCAACCCCAATATGTTGTTGACAAGAGCGATTATCATGATATTACTAAATTTACTTTTCAACACGACACGAGATAGTAAGGCCGTCATAATAGGTACACTATATATAATAGCATTTGACTCAGCTACCGGAAGTGATTGGACGGTAAATGCTTGAAAGAAAATGGAAAAAGTCAGCATTGTGGCTCTCAGTATTAACATACGCGCGTAGGTGAAAAATGTAAATTTTAAGTTTTTACTAATTAAGATTGGAATCATAAATATTAATTCGAAGAACACTCGGTATCCCACAATTTCGGTTGTTTTGTAGTCTCGTAAATATCGAAGAATATCTGTGTTAATTAACTGACAAACTGAACTTAAAATGGCGTAGATTATTCCCACGTAACGATGGTTAGTTGGTTTTTCCTGAACTTGGTTGATTTCTTCTAATGGTAGAGGTTCATATTTGAAAGAATTTGACTGAAAATGTGTTTTGTGATTTTATAAATTTTACTATTAAAGATAAGATTCGTTCTAGTAATCCAAAATGGCTTAGGTTCATTTGCTCGACTTCCAATTGATCGACAAGGAGTCCGTTTGATCGACTACCGTTTGATCGACTCCCATTTGATCGACAAGCCATTCCAATTGATCGACAGCCCAGTTTTTTAGCGAGTAACGAGTATAGGTCAAAGTTTTTTTGCAAGAAACTATTAAAGGTTAAATTATGGTATATAAATAAGAACTAATTCAAATAATAATTATTCCGTGAAAATGGGGTCAGAGTACTCGTTGGTTAGGTTAGGTTAGGTTAGGTTGGTTAATCTATTTATAATCGTTATTACGAAGTTGGCCAATTGGGAAACGATCAAATGCACCCTTTGTTGTCGGTAATTTGGGATTAGGCATCAATCATTTGATCCCTTTGTCGATCGTTTGGGAGTCGATCAAGTGGACCCTTTGTCGATCATTTGGGAGTCGATCAAGTGGACCCAAATCGTTTAAAATATGTAGGATATATTTGGGCATATTAAAGAGAGACTTGCAGCTAAAAATGGAATTTTTAGACACTTTTTTTGGTCTTTAAACTAATTTAAATAAATGTAAAATCGGACTAATCATATTATTACAGCCTTTAACAGTGCTTTTAATGTCTTAATATTAAAAGAAATGGCCAACATTTCATGGATAAGGTCTTTAGGCATCAGATATCAACCATTTCTTTTAATTTTTACATATTACAAGCCCTGTTGAAGGCCGAAATAATACGATTGGTAGGATTTTATATTTACTAAAATTCTAATTTTACTAAGAAATTAATTTAAATACCAAAAACGGGTCTAAAAATTGAGGACACGGTGATTAATTTTTAGCTCGAAGTCTCCCTTTAAAAGAAACTTCAGACAAATTAAAAACACCTCCCCGTTGTTATAAGTCAAGGAATAATCTGGTTAATTAGAATTTTAAAAATTAACCTACCCATTTTGGCATAATGTTTCTCATTTCAACTTGTCTATCCATTACAAATAAGGCTTTAACAAAAACTAATATCAAAACGACTTTGTTTCCTGATTAATAGAAGTGAAGAAAAAAAAAACCCTGCTATCATAATCGTAGCCAGAAGTCTAAAAACATTCTTATGATTCATTGATACAATAGTTACAAGATAAGACAAAATTCTGGAATTTCAATATCCTTATCTACAATTTTTCTTTATCATTTCAAAATTAGAATTCGACCCCGAATCATTGGGCCAAATAGACGAAAATGAATTTATCTGAATTCCAAAAACAAAATTAACTAAAATTTCAATTTAATTGTACGATTTGGTCAATTTAAAATAAAATTTAAACCATTTTTTTTTGACCAAATTAAAAGCTCTTTCCTGATTGGGTAAGCCTATTTCTTTTCATTTTTCTATGGTAGCGTATTGTAATGAGAAAAAAATCCAATTTATGTTAAAACAACCTAAATTTTCTTTATTTCTAGGGAGATCAGTTTAATAAGGCCCGAATTGAGACGAGATGATTTAAAAATTAAGCTAGGATTACGTTACATACCTTTTTGAATAATATTAGACGCTTAACCATTATTAATAGTTAATAAAAATTAAATTTAATATCAATATCGTATGACGTTAGCGTCTAGAACTAAGTATGATTTTAAACAACTATCGACGAAGGTCGTCTTCATGTACATAAAATAACATCTACACCGTTAGATATTTATCGCGAGTGATAATTTATGAGCTATTCAGAGTTTTAGGTCGAAATTCCATCTCGATTTGATAACACGATCAATAATGAATTCATATAACTAATCTAAATCAATAAATAGACATAATAGGTACCTTAACTTTAGGCTTGTTGCTAACACGAGGTTAAATTTAATTTAAAGGGAGAATGAAATAATTATATAACGATTAATTATTAGTAGAAAACAAGGTGTTGGAAGAATCTTACGATTATATTTAAGCCAAATACAGCCGCTAGTGTGTGTCGAAACGAACTTGCCTACAATGGGTTTAATTTTGATGATTAATTAGTTTAATGGGGAATGAATTTAAACTGTTCAAATTTAATTTAATGTTATTTTATCTTTAATAGATTTATATTTCATTATGGTGATTAAAATTAGGGTTCAAAAGGTGAGGTTTACATTTAATTATGACTCAAATCAAGGAGGATCAGAGAAGGAGAGGAAATGTGGGGACGGCGCGGTTCCTACTGCGTCGGCCTAAACTCCCACTCTGGGAGAACGGGGGTAGAGACGTTTCGTGGTAAAATGTTGTCGCGTGGATAAAACGAATCCTTTATGAGACGCGCTAGCTAGCGACCACGTGACAACAGTTTACCTCGAGAATTTCCTATCCCCCCTTTCCACCCGAGTGGGAGGTTGGCTCTTCTCTCTCTAACTCAACGCAGCCCCACATTTCCTCTCCTTCTCTGATCCTCCTTGCTCAAATACACTAATTATATCTGGCAGAAAATAGGGTTAATATTTTTATTTTCAGCCTAAATGGAATTCGCAATATACTCAAGTTTCCTTTCAAGACGAGACCGAAGAAATCTCTCACAAACCAAGTTTCACCTCACGATATTTGGGTATCATCTTCGCCATTTTGGGGGCGCTGTGCTTCTACGCGAGCATGATTATGATTAAATATATCTTCAGGATTACGAAACGTCAGAGATAATCATTTACAGAATGTCCATAGACATTGTTCTTCTCCTGCCATCCTTGATTCGTAAAAGAATCAAATTCACTTTCGGTGTCCAACCGTGTAATCTCATTTTTCGTGGAATATTATTAGCAATCGCGTATTTTTCAAATATCTTCGCTATTAAAAGACTTCCAATCTCGGAAGTAACGGCAATTACATTCTGTGCCCCAATAATGACGGCGGTAATTTCAAGAATAATGCTTAAAAACTTGTTTTCCAACGTCAAGTTCATTGCTTTGTTCGCAAATATCTCGGGGGTAGTGTTAGTTACGCATTTGTGGACTGGATTGGACACGGATAGATCTCTAGGGATATCATTCGCCATTCTTTACGTGATATCCATCTCCATATCGAACGTGATCTTGAAGAAAATGTCTCTCGACATTGAACCTCAAATGATAGTATTTCACATGGCATGGATGCGATTTTTGTACATGTTGTTATTCACTGAAGTGTCCAATAACTTTACATTGCCCAGAATACCAAGATGCGATTACGGGACGTCGTTCGTGTCAGAACCAAGTTTAATCGCTGGTGTGGCAATATTATTTTTGGGGTTTAACTTATTCAATGGCGAAGCGATGAAACTAGAGAGTCCAACTACTGTAACGGCTATTAATACCTCGATTCAATTGCCCATGTTTATAATCAGCCAATGGTTGATTTTCAACAACGCCCCTAGTCCGTCCGTCGTCGTTGGTGTGTTTGCGGTACTATTAACTTCGTGGATAATCAACCTGGACACGATTTCGGATAAATTGTCTTCGGAATCTCGTTTGAAAGGATGGATTAATAGAATTAATCGATGGTTTCCTCAACGTTCATAAATCTTGAGCCATTACTCACAAATATCATAATATCGACGTTATTATAAAAAATAATTTACATATTGCAATATATTGTAAACAAAATTATATCAAATTATTCTCATAATTAAAGAAAAGCAATTTAAATTAGTGTCTCCCTTTTATCTGATACAATAAACAACGCCGCTTTAGAAAAATATGCCTATTCCTACATCCTTTACGTCGTCGACAAAACTCGGCTTGATTGCAGCGCCATCTTTGAGTTTTCAGGGATAATAACCTCTCAACTTTCCACCCCAACTAGAGACTGGAGAGCCACGTGTCTGACACGCGCGTATTTGAAAAAAGGCGCGAATTTTAATGCTCTTAAAATTAAAAATAGCCAAAAAAGTCATCACCCCTGTCTGCCTCGAGTGATTTGAACTCTTCCTCAATATTTTGAATCAGGAGAGAGTGTTGGAATTTAATGGGGCCTTGGCTACATCGTCTTCCCTCCTTCCAACTCCAGAATGAATTTCTCTCTCCACAGAGTGTCGCTCCCTCCGTTCACTATTTACACCGCTAGAGTGTCTCTAATCCTGTAGAATCTGATGTTTCATTTACCCGGATCTTTGCTGATATTATCAGAAGCCGATGAAACCCTCCTTTGAAGTCTATTACTCCCGGGTCTTGTCTACCCCTCTCTGTATGGGTTAGTTTCAAAAAGCGCGATTAGTACGCCTCCTTACGGTAGATGTTTTCGGAGCGGGAGTTCGTCGAGCGAATATCTCTAGCAGCCTCGGAGTTCGTCCAAAAAACGTCGTCGTGTGTGGAGAGAGAGAATTTACAATTTTCCGTAGACAGGGGGGATGAAGTAGGACCCCTTCTAACTCGTAAAATTGGGAATTTTACCCATACAGAGAAGAGCGTTATATGGAACATTGGAGTAGTAGACTTCAAAGGAGGGTTTCATCGGCTTCTGATATTATTAAGCTACGGGGCGTTGTTTACTTACTATAGAATAAAATCATTGACTTTTGGTAACGTAATAAAACCTTTTTAGTAAATATGGCCAAGGAGGATCAGAGAAGGAGAGGAAATGTGGGGACGGCGCGGTTCCTACTGCGTCGGCCTAAACTCCCACTCTGGGAGAACGGGGGTAGAGACGTTTCGTGGTAAAATGTTGTCGCGTGGGTAAAACGAATCCTTTATGAGACGCGCTAGCTAGCGACCACGTGACAACAGTTTACCTCGACAATTTCCTATCCCCCCTTTCCACCCGAGTGGGAGGTTGGCTCTTCTCTCTCTAACTCAACGCAGCCCCACATTTCCTCTCCTTTTCTGATCCTCCTTGATATGGCAAAGGTAATTTCCACTAAGCGAAGGAAACAAGGCTTATTAAAACCCTTCTAATTAAATTTAATGTATGTATCTGCCGTTTGCCCTTGAACGCGAGCTTTGAATGAGATTTTAAACACCTCTACAGTCGTTCTATAGAAAATACATTACCAAAAGCCTACCACTTTACTCCGTAAAATTAAATAACGCCCCCGTAGTTTTGTACTATCAGTAAAGGTAAAGGAAAATGTAACAGTAAATTCTGTTCGCTATACGTAAATATTTTACTTTAAATCGGGATTCATTTCAGGATGGTGATTAAAATTGGCGTCCAAAAGGTGAGGTTTACACTTAATATCACTCAAAAGTACGTGCAGAAGCCGATGAAACCCTCCTTTGAAATCTACTACTCCAATGTTCCATATAGCGCTCCTCTCTGTATGGGTAAAATTCACAATTTTACGAGTTAGAAGGGGTCCTACTTCATCCCCCCTGTCTACGGAAAATTGGAAATTCTCTCTCTTCACAAACGACGACGTTTTTTGGACGAACTCCGAGGCTGCTAGAGATATTCGCTCGACGAACTCCCGCTCCGAAAATATCTACCGTTAGGAGGCGTACGGATCGCGCTTTTTGAAACTAACCCATACAGAGAGGGGTAGACAAGACCCGGGAGTAATAGACTTCAAAGGAGGGTTTCATCGGCTTCTGGTACGAGTTATGTGGCAATAAATGGGGTGGGAAACGCTACGTTTTCTTTTCAGCCTAAGTGGACATCTGGATACACTGCAGTTCCATCTCGAGACGAGACCGAAGATATCTCTAGCAAACCACGTTATTTGGGTATCATCTTCGCCGTTTTGGGGGCTTTGTGCTTCTACGCGAGCACGATTATGCTTAAATATCTTCAGGACTACACAACATCGGAGATAATCACCTACAGAATGGCCATCGACATTATTCTTCTCCTGCCATCCTTGATTCATAAAAGAATCAAATTCACCTTCGGTGTCCAACCGTGGAATCTCATTTTTCGTGGAATATTATTAGCAATCGCATTTTTTTCCAATATATTTGCGATTAAAAGACTTCCAATCTCGGAAGTAATGGCAATTTTATTCTGTGTCCCCGTAATGACAGCCGTAATTTCAAGAATAATGCTGAAGAATATGTTTTCTAACGTCAAGTTCATAGCTTTGTTCGCAAATATCTCGGGGATAGTGTTGGTTACGCATTTGTGGACCGGTTTGGACACGGAGAGATCTCTAGGGATATCATTCTCATTTATATTCGTTATGTCCAGCGCCGTATCGCACGTAATCATGAAGAAAATGTCTCTCGACATTGAACCTCAAATGATAGTATTTCACACGTCTTGGATGCGATTTTTGTACATGTTGATATTGACTGAAGTCTCCAATAACTTCACCTTGCCCAGAATACCAAAATGCGATTACGGGACGTCATTCGTGTCGGAACCAATTTTAATCGGTGGTGTTGCAATCTTCTTCTTGGGGTTTAACTTATTCTACGGCGAAGCGATGAAACTAGAGAGTCCAACTACAATAACGGCTATCGAAGCCTCGATTCAATTGCCTATGTTTATAATCAGCCAATGGTTGATTTTCAACAACGCCCCTAGTCCGTCCGTCGTCGTTGGTGTGTTGACGATACTATTAACTTCGTGGATAATCAACCTGGACACGATTTCGGATAAATTGTCTTCGGAATCTCGTTTGAAAGGATGGATTGATAGAATTAATCGAGGGTTTACTCAACGGTCATAAATTGTAAGTTTCCCAAAAATCACTTTGATAAATTTGTATTTCTATGGCGCGTAAAAATTCTTAATGTCGATGTGATTATAAAAAAATGGTTTACATTTTGTAACGTGGTAAAAAAACTATAAAATTTATAATAATAATGTAAGAGACAGTCTATAGTTCCTTCAAAGACTTGCAAAAATGCAATCAACTAGTTCAAGATATGATATCATTGTAATATAAGTACGAAGTAGAGGTTGCATCCAATAATCATATAATAATCTCGAGTATTCCATAAGAAAAACGAAGAATTGGTTAAGATTTAGGACGCTGTTCATTCCCTTTGGATAAATCTAGAGCGCGAGTAATTGAACCGTTCTTTAAAAATGCCTAAAAATAGTCAAGGCGAAGAGGAAATTCAGCTGGATGAAGTAAGATTTCCATTTTTAATATTAAATTAATTATATCTACTACCAGATGTTATCAGCGTAGTTTCATATTATCAGAGGTATATAATAACCCCCTTCGGGGGGAAGTATGAAAGGTAGGCAAAATCGACGAAAAACGAGTGCCCGGCGTAAATCGCGGTGGATCGACACACCGCTTTACTCCCAAAAAAATAGTTACACCATTTTGAACCTCGCTAAATTTTACCTACGCGCACTTCCGGAACTCGCGAGCTGAAGTCAACCTTCGACTCCATTTTTAACAGACAGCCTGACTCCCGAGACAGGAAGTTCTAAACACAAATCGAGCCGTCTTGTTTATACAAAGACCATTTACTAGAGTAGCGACATTGAGAAGTCCAGAGCGAGCTAGTGGCCTTGATAGTCAGCAGAGGGCTCTTGTTGTTCGTGATTTTTAGCATTGGTAGTATAGGGGCTTTCATACTTCCCCCCCAAGGGGGTTATTATATACCTCTGATATTATGCATTGCTTACTCCAACTTTTCCTCGGTAAATTCGGTAAAGGGACTCTCATTTTACGATTCGAGGGACGGGAAGAGGTTCCTTTTGCAAATTTTGGGAGTTTTTCATATATTTTAACGGGTGTTTGTACGGAACCAAGTTAGAAACTAGACCACACCAAGTTATTCCCCATTATTAAGTTAGAAGAAGCTAGGGGTAGTTTTGTAGCCGCGACTGCGCAAAAGGTTTCGGTCGTAGAGGGCTGAAAACGAGTTGAGATTTTCCCTATCAATGATATAGCCTTCCCAATATATAACTTTACAAAAAGTGTACCAAGTTAGGAGGCCCTACCCTACTAAATTTGCATATTTCTCACCGTTCATAATTAGAAATTCTTAGACATATTTTGAAATTACGTTTTCGCAAAGAGTTTGCGGCCAAATTCTGGGTTTAGAAGTTTATTTTGTAGCGGGAAACTCAAACTTTACGATGAAATCGAGCGCGTAAGCCTGGGAATTTTTCAAACCTCGTAAAACCTTATTTCTCGGATCGTAAACTGAAACATTCCCTTAAAAACGGTCTAATTAATTAGGCTAATTATCGTGGTCGGCTAATTAGGGTCGTATCTTCTCCGGATTTTTTCCTAGAGTGTTAAAGGTGAGTTCCCCGAATAGCCCCATTCTTAATCTACAAAATGAGCCCTTCCATCTTTAAATATATCCAATCAAAGTTAAGTTATAAATTTTTAAATGAAAGTGTTCAGAAATAGATGAGTTCAGATTTAGGAGGACTGACCATCCAATCTGGTTATTTATTGTTTAATTTTTTTTTTCAGCGTAAGTGTAGCTCGCAATCTCAAGACGAGGTCCACGACATTTCTCACAGACCAAGTTTCCGCTCACGCTATTTGGGTATCATTTTCGCCGTTTTGGGCTCTTTGTGTTTCTACGTGGGCACGATTATAATTAAATATCTTGAGGATTACTCAACATCCGAGATAATCATTTACAGAATGTCCATCGACATTGTACTTCTCCTGCCATCCTTGATTCATAAAAGAATCAAATTCACCTTCGGTGTACAACCGTGGAATCTCATTTTTCGTGGAATATCATTGGCTATCGCGTTTTTTTCGAATGTTTTTGCAGTTAAAAGTCTTCCAATCTCGGAAGCCATGGCAATTTTATTTTGTACTCCCGTAATGACGGCGGTAATTTCAAGGATAATGCTAAAAAACATGTTTTCTAACGTCAAGTTCATTGCTTTGTTCGCAAGTATCTCGGGGATAGTGTTGGTTACGCATTTGTGGACTGGACTGGACACGGATAGATCTCTAGGGATAATGTTCGCGTTTCTATTCCTAGTTTCCAGCTCCTTATCACACGTGATCTTGAAGAAAATGTCTCTGGACATAGAACCACAAATGATAGTATTTCACATGGCTTGGATGCGATTTTTGTACATGTTGTTGTTCACTGAAGTGTCCAATAACTTTACAATACCCAGAATACCAAGATGCGATTACGAGACGTCATTCGTGTCGGAACCAATTTTAATCGGTGGTGTTGCAATATTCTTCTTGGGGTTTAACTTATTCTACGGCGAAGCGATGAAACTAGAGAGTCCAACTACAATAACGGCTATCGAAGCCTCGATTCAATTGCCCATGTTTATAATCAGCCAATGGTTGATTTTCAACAACGCCCCTAGTCCGTCCGTCGTCGTTGGTGTGTTGACGATACTTTTAACTTCGTGGATAATCAACGTGGACACGATTTCGGATAAATTGTCTTCGGAATCTCGTTTGAAACGATGGATTGATAGAATTAATCGAGGGTTTACTCAACGGTCATAAATTGGAACTTTCCCAAAAATCTTTTTGATAAATTTGTATTTCTATGGCGCGAAAAAATTCTTAATGTCGATGCGATTATAAAAAAATGGTTTACATTTTGTAACGTGGTAAACAAAACTATAAAATTTATAATACTTATGTAAGAGACACTCTATAGTTCCTCCAAGAAATATTTAAGTCTCTTTTCAAAGAGAACCAATGTAATCAAACACTTCAAGATATCATATCATCGTAATAATAAACCGAGTAGAAAAGTAGATGTTTCATACAAAAACATAATCTCAAGTATTCTATCATAAAGTCGATGAAATGATTAAAATTTAAGACGCTGTAGTTTTCATTGCCTTTCGATAAATTTCTAGCGCGCTTTCTTGAACTGTTCTTAAAAATGAACAAAATTGAACAAGGCGAAGAGGAAATTCAGCTGGATGAAGTAAGATTTCCATTTTTAATAATAACTTGAAATGGACAGATATAATGAGTTCCCAACTAGAAATGGACAGATATAATGAGTTCCCAACTAGAAATGGACAGATATAATGAGTTCCCAACTAGAAATGGACAGATATAATGAGTTTCCAACTAGAAATGGACAGATATAATGAGTTCCCAACTAGAAATGGACAGATATAATGAGTTCCCAACTAGAAATGGACAGATATAATGAGTTCCCAACTAGAAATGGACAGATATAATGAGTTCCCAACTAGAAATGGACAGATATAATGAGTTCCCAACTAGAAATGGACAGATATAATGAGTTCCCAACTAGAAATGGACAGACATAATGAGTTCCCAACTAGAAATGGACAGACATAATGAGTTCCCAACTAGAAATGGACAGACATAATTATTTCCCAACTAGAAATGGACAGATATAATTATTTCCCAACTAGAAATGGACAGATATAATTATTTCCCAACTAGAAATGGACAGATATAATTATTTCCCAACTAGAAATGGACAGACATAATTATTTCCCAACTAGAAATGGACAGATATAATTATTTCCCAACTAGAAATGGACAGATATAATTATTTCCCAACTAGAAATGGACAGATATAATTATTTCCCAACTAGAAATGGACAGATATAATTATTTCCCAACTAGAAATGGACAGATATAATTATTTCCCAACTAGAAATGGACAGACATAATTATTTCCCAACTAGAAATGGACAGACATAATTATTTCCCAACTAGAAATGGACAGATATAATTATTTCCCAACTAGAAATGGACAGATATAATTATTTCCCAACTAGAAATGGACAGATATAATTATTTCCCAACTAGAAATGGACAGACATAATTATTTCCCAACTAGAAATGGACAGATATAATGAGTTCCCAACTAGAAATGGACAGATATAATGAGTTCCCAACTTGAAATGGACAGATATAATGAGTTCCCAACTAGAAATGGACAGATATAATGAGTTCCCAACTAGAAATGGACAGATAATGAGTTCCCAACTAGAAATGGACAGATATAATGAGTTCCCAACTAGAAATGGACAGATATAATGAGTTCCCAACTAGAAATGGACAGACATAATGAGTTCCCAACTAGAAATGGACAGACATAATGAGTTCCCAACTAGAAATGGACAGACATAATTATTTCCCAACTAGAAATGGACAGATATAATTATTTCCCAACTAGAAATGGACAGATATAATTATTTCCCAACTAGAAATGGACAGATATAATTATTTCCCAACTAGAAATGGACAGATATAATTATTTCCCAACTAGAAATGGACAGATATAATTATTTCCCCAACTAGAAATGGACAGATAATTATTTCCCCAACTAGAAATGGACAGATATAATTATTTCCCAACTAGAAATGGACAGATATAATTATTTCCCAACTAGAAATGGACAGATATAATTATTTCCCCAACTAGAAATGGACAGATATAATTATTTCCCCAACTAGAAATGGACAGATATAATTATTTCCCCAACTAGAAATGGACAGATATAATTATTTCCCAACTAGAAATGGACAGATATAATTATTTCCCAACTAGAAATGGACAGATATAATTATTTCCCAACTAGAAATGGACAGATATAATTATTTCCCCAACTAGAAATGGACAGATATAATTATTTCCCAACTAGAAATGGACAGATAATGATTTCCCAACTAGAAATGGACAGATATAATTATTTCCCAACTAGAAATGGACAGATATAATTATTTCCCTAACTAGAAATGGACAGATATAATTATTTCCCTAACTAGAAATGGACAGATAATTATTTCCCTAACTAGAAATGGACAGATATAATTATTTCCCAACTAGAAATGGACAGATATAATTATTTCCCAACTAGAAATGGACAGATATAACGAGTTCCCAACTAGAAATGGACAGATATAACGAGTTCCCAACTAGAAATGGACAGATAATGAGTTCCCAACTAGAAATGGACAGATAATGAGTTCCCAACTAGAAATGGACAGATAATGAGTTCCCAACTAGAAATGGACAGATATAATGGGTTTCCAGCTCGAAATGGACAGATATAACTAGTTCATAACTCGGAATAGCTTAATTTCGCTTAGGGCTTTAATTAATTTTCTATAATAAATCTTTTCATTTCATTAAATCTCGCGATTTAGTTAATTTTATCCGAAAGTATTTTACATTGACATCTAATCTCGCGTAGTTGTTGGACTTTGTTTTCGTTTTACGAGAATATTACTACAGATGGTTTATATACTGTTACAGCGTCGTATCTACACTTACACCAGTAGATATTTTCCAAAATGAATCTAATACCGTCATATTGTCTTAAACCGTGTTACATTTCATTATGGTGATAAAAATTGGCGCCCAAATGGTAAGAATACCATTTAATATCACTCCGTACCCCGGATGGTACCTAATACCGTACGATCAAGTGTTCGTGTTAATTGAAAACGCGCCTTAACATCTATTGAAACGTAACAGCGGAAGATCAGGAAATGTCGAGTTTTCTTAAACTTCGTGAAAAATAAAATAAATAATTAACTTTCGTTAAAATACTAGTAAGAGTCAGTTTTATCTATCTGACCAGAAACCGATGAAACCCTCCTTTGAAGTCTACTACTCTAGATGTTCGATATAGCGCTCCTCTCTGTATGGGTAAAATTCACAATTTTACGAGATCGGAGGGGTCCTACTTCATACCCCCCTGTCTACGGAAAATTGGAAATTCTCTCTCTCCACAAACGACGACGTTTTTTTGACGAACTCCGAGGCTGCTAGAGATATTCGGTGGACGAACTCCCGCTCCGAAAATATCTACCGTTAGGAGGCGTACGAATCGCGCTTTTTGAAACTAACCCATACAGAGAGGGGTAGACAAGACCAGGGAGTAATAGACTTCAAAGGAGGGTTTCATCGGCTTCTGATCTGACGTAAATTTTAATCCAATGACAAACTATCTCACGAAATACACGCGTAATTCGGGAAGCTTTTGTTTCTCGTCTTGCTTGTAGCCGCGGCAAATGGGAAATTAGTTAAGTAAACGGATAATATAATTCAGATTTTAATCGATTAAGAATAGTTAAACTTTAAATTTAACTTCAGTATATGTCTGGTTAATCATTTTTCTCTTTCCAGTCTAAATGGAGTTCGCAATACATTCCAGTTAAATCTGAAGACGAGACCGAAGAAATTTCTCACAAACCAAGTTTCCGCTCAAGATATTTGGGTATCATCTTCGCCATTCTGAGCGCAATTTGCTTCTACACGAGCACGATTATAATTAAATATCTTCAGGATTACTCAACATCCGAGATAATCGCCTACAGAATGGCAATCGACATTGTTATTCTCCTGCCATTCTTGATTAATAATAGAATCAAATTCACTTTCGGTGTCCAACAGTGGAAGCTTATTTTCCGGGGAATATCATTGGCTATCGCGTATTTTTCAAATATATTTGCCGTTAAAAGACTTCCAATCTCGGAAGCCATGGCAATTTTATACTGTAGTCCCGTAATGACGGCGATAATTTCAAGAATAATGCTGAAAAACTTGTTTTCCAACGTCAAGTTCATTGCTTTGTTCGCAAATATCTCGGGGATAGTGTTGGTTACTCATTTCTGGACTGGATTGGACACGGATAGATCTCTAGGGATATCATTCTCATTTCTTTACGTGATATCCGTCTCCGTATCGCACGTAATCTTGAAGAAAATGTCTCTCGACATTGAACCTCAAATGATAGTATTTCACATGGCTTGGATGCGATTATTGTACATGTTGTTAATCACTGAAGTGGCTAATAACTTTACATTACCCAGAATACCAAAATGCGACTACGGGACGTCATTCGTGTCGGAACCAATTTTAATCGCTGGCGTGGCAATCTCTTTTTTGGGGTATAACGTATTTTTCGGCGAAGCGATGAAACTAGAGAGTCCAACTACAGTAACGGCTATTACAACCTCGATTCAATTGCCCATGTTTATAATCAGCCAATGGTTGATTTTCAACAACGCCCCTAGTCCGTCCGTCGTCGTTGGTGTATTGACAGTACTTTTAACTTCGTGGATTATCAACGTGGACACAATTTCGAATAAATTGTCTTCGGAATCTCGTTTGAAAGGATTGGTTGATAGAATTAATCAAGCTTTTCTCAATGTTGATAAATCTTAAATGGCCTTAGTTTTAGTTTTATATTAATCGTATCAAAAAATGTATATTTAACACTTGTATCCATGGTGGTCAAATTAAACCATTACGGAAAAACATCTTAATGTAGATGTGATTAATCGATATGTGTAATACCAGAGGTATATAATAACCCCCTTCGGGGGGAAGTATGAAAGATAGGCAAAATCGACGAACAACAAGTGCCCGGCGTAAATCGCGGCGGATCGACACACCGCTTTACTCACAAAAAATAGTTACACCATTTTGAACCTGACTAAATTTTCCCTACGCGCGCTTCCGGAACTCGCGAGCTGAAGTCAACCTTCGACTCCATTTTAACGGACAGCCTGACTCCCGAGACAGGAAGTTCTAAACACAAATCGAGCCGTCTTGTTTATACACAGACCATTTACTGGAGTAGCGACACTGAGAAGTCCAGCGCCAGATAGTGGCCTAGATAGTCAGCAGCGGGCTCTTGTTGTTCGTGATTTTTAGCATTGGTAGTATATGGACTTTCATACTTCCCCCCGAAGGGGGTTATTATATACCTCTGGTAATACATAATAATGCTCTTAATTCATTCCGGAGTTGGAAGGAGGGAAGCCGATATAGAGAAGCGCGGCCCGCCTAAATTCCAACACTCTCTCAGGACTCAACATATCGAGCTAAAGAGTCCAAATCACTCGAGACAGACATTTTTAGCTCGACTATTTTCAAAGATAAAAATTGCAAAATATACTTCAAGATAACCCAATATCGTATTAATAGTTTACTGAGATTAAAATATCAAAAAAAGTATTAGTTTTCATATACAACGCGAGTAACGATTTTGATTTAAGACCCTAGATGTATAGTTTTCATTACAGTTTGATTAATCTGTAGCGAGGGATCATTGAAACTTTTTAAAAAAAAAAAAAAAGGAAATGGGTAAAAATGATCAAGTTAAAGAAGAGATTCAACTGGATGAAGTAAGATTTTATAAATGAACTTTTTGCAGCTAAATTATATTTAATTGGCTTCAAAGAAACTCGTATTTAAAATTAATTGCAGCTGATTTCATATATTATCTCTTTAGAAGTTAACCCATCAATCTCTCTCGGTTTATTTTTCACTAATATTAAAATTATTTTTGCCCCAGTGTATTAGGTCTACCCACAGTGTTTTTAATTGCCACTATTAATCACTATTTCTCCCTTGATACTGTCAAGGAGGATCAGAGAAGGAGAAGAAATGTGGGGCTGCGTTGAGTTAGAGAGAGAAGAGCCAACCTCCCACTCGGGTGGAAAGGGGGGATAGGAAATTCTCGAGGTAAACTGTTGTCACGTGGTCGCTAGCTAGCGCGTCTCATAAAGGATTCGTTTTACCCACGCGACAACATTTTACCACGAAACGTCTCTACCCCCGTTCTCCCAGAGTGGGAGTTTAGGCCGACGCAGTAGGAACCGCGCCGTCCCCACATTTCCTCTCCTTCTCTGATCCTCCTTGATACTGTAACGCCAAAACCCGTTTCCGAGTCAAATAATATCGACTTGTCACACTAGCATTTCTTAATCGATTTAAAACGGTAAAATCAAACCGATATTCAAATCGATTTATCGTAGCTTCATTTACACGGTTTTGAAACAGAATCGATTCAAAATCGAATCAAATCGATTCGAGAAAAGACAGTTTCCCGTTCACACGACTCTAGCGAAACGATTTCAAACGGTTTAAATCGATTTCAATGCTATAAAAAGTTGATATTATTTCTCAGGAATATCTAGGGATTCCGTTTTTCGACGCAGGTGGTTTATTATTTTACACATACATCCGAATGTCGTCGTATATCGACACATACATCGTTATTTTTCGTATTCTACTTAGTGTCAGTTAACGTTCAATAGCGTTACATTTTAGTATGGTATTGAAAATTGTCGGATTTGGCGTCCTAAAGGTAAGGGAATAATTTTGGGAATAATTTTTTGTAAATATACAAACGCGAGTCGTAATTTTGGATAAAAGTAAAATGGAAGCTTTATCAAGAAGGATCAGACAAGGAGAGGAAATGTGGGACGGCGCAGTTCCTACTGCGTCGGCCTAAACTCCCACTCTGGGAGAACGGGGGTAGAGATGTTTCGTGGTAAAATGTTGTCACGTGGGTAAAACGGATCCTTCATGAGACGCGTAGTAGTCGACGACGCTAGTGACCACGTGACAACAGTTTACCTCGAGAATTTCCTATCCCCCTTTCCACCCGAGTGGGAGGTTTGGCTCTTCTCTCTCTCTAACTCAACGCAGGCCTACTTTTCCTATCCTTGTCTGATCCTTCTTGGCTTTATTTATTAACGAGTTATTCGAGGATTAAAACGATGGATAAGTTAATTCTTTATCCATTTCATTGCAGGCTAAATTGAGCTCGCCATACCTTCCAGTTCCAACGGAAGACGATGGAACCGAAGAAATCTTTCCTAGACCAAACTTTCGCTCTCGTTACCTGGGCATTATCTTCGCCGTTTTAGGCTCATTGAGCAACTGGGCTAGCCTGGTTATTGTTAAATACTTAAAGAATTACGAGGCATCCGAGTTAATCTGCTATAGAATGGTCATTGATTTGATTTTCCTCTTGCCATTCTTGATTAAAAGTCGCGTGAAATTCACTCTCGGTCAACAACCGTTGAATCTGATATTCAGAGGATTGCTTATGACGATTGCAAATTTTTCCTCCATATATGCGATTCAAAAGCTTCCAATTTCCGAACATAACGGCATTATACAAAGTTATCCAACGTTGACCGCTATTTTGTCAAGATTAATCCTTAAAAACAAATTATCTAACCTCAAGATTATAGCCATATTAGTAAACACCACTGGATTAATTTTGGTAACCCATTTATGGACTGGATTAAACGCGGAAAGGACCCTAGGACTAACGGTCGCGTTTGTAACCGTGGCTTCCTACTCATTAGCACAAATCATCTTGAAGAAATTATCACTCGACATGGATTCTCAAATGATAATATTTCACATGGCATGGACGCGATTGACGTACATGTCGTTATTCACGGAAATCTCCAATAACTTTACAATGCCCAGACTCCCAAAATGCTACGACGAAGCTTGGTTCTTGTCGGAACCATTGCTGATTTTCGCCATGGCCATATTTTACTTGGGGTTTAGCTCATTTAACGGAAAAGCCATGGAACTAGAGAGCGCGACCACGGTATCAGCCATTGGTGCGTCAATTCAAATGCCCGTGTTCATAATCAGCCAATGGTTGATCTTCAACAACGCGCCTAGTCCGTCCGTCGTGATTGGTGTGTTGGCAGTCCTGTTAACTTCGTGGATAATGAACGTGGACACGATTTCGGATAAATTGTCTTCGGAATCTCGTTTGAAACGATGGGTTGATAGAATTAATCGAGGATTAACCTCTAGTTAAAATATTTAAGACGATATAATTGTTTAACGGTTGTATGTTTTTGCCGTACCACAAACGCTATCAGTTCGCGGTATTCAGTTAAATATAAATTAAAATCTTATTTAGTTCGCTATGTAATTTTAATAATTATAACGCGAGAGATTAGCGTTAATCTTAATCAAAAGTTGATCATTTCCCTCGAGTTCTAATATCTCTAGAACTTTACTTCCGACGAACCGTAAAAACGTTAGTCGTATAATTTGTCAATTTTAAGTTTAATTTTGCTCTAGTTACGATAAGAAATTATAAGTGTGTTTTACGGATAAACTCGAAGATGACGCCACGATAGAGTCTATATTATCCGAGACCCGTTACCGTCTGGCCTACAGCGTGCCCATCCGCATACGCGACAGAGAGGTAGGGGATACGAGGAAAGAGGTAATATGAGAGAGTTCGGAAGACTGGGAAATAATTCCTTGGAAACGACGCTTACCCCCAGAAAAACAGATCGCAATTAATGAAAATTAGTGCCATCGTACTAAATAAATTAACCCTTTACTACCGCCTTAAATAATAGTTATTCACCGGATCTGTTTCTTACGTAAGTCTGTAATAAATACGTGCTAATATAGAGGGCACCTCTATGAAGAACTTTAGGAGGCATCACTAATCTTATATTGTAATACTGTACAATAAACTTCTTACATAGTCGGTGTGTGGTCTTTTTCATAAAGGGCTCTGTTAATTTAGTATTCCAAGGTTTAATACGACCAAAAGTCTATAATATTAGTCCATATAAGTAAACAACATCCCGTCCGGTAAATGTACCGAGCTGAAGAGTCCAATTGATGACTTTTTTGGCTATTTTTAAGCGATGGACTATGAAACAAAATTGTACGGGGACATTTGCTGATAGCAGAAGCCGATGAAACCCTCCTTTAAAGTCTATTACTCCCGGGTCTTGTCTACCCCTCTCTGTATGGGTTAGTTTCAAAAAGCGCGATCCGTACGCCTCCTAACGGTAGATATTTTCGGAGCGGGAGTTCGTCCAGCGAATATCTCTAGCAGCCTCGGAGTTCGTCAAAAAAACGTCGTCGTTTGAGGAGAGAGAGAATTTCCAATTTTCCGTAGACAGGGGGGTATGAAGTTGGACCCCTCCGATCTCGTAAAATTGTGAATTTTACCCATACAGAGAGGAGCGCTATATCGAACATTAGAGTAGTAGACTTCAAAGGAGGGTTTCATCGGCTTCTGCTGATAGTATTAAGATACGAGGCGTTGTTTACTTTTATGGAATAAAGTCATTTACTTTTGATACTATATAAACCAATAAACCCAAGACACTAAAGTAAACAATCTTTATAATGTAGGTCTTGATTATGTTATCTTATAGTCTTAATCCATGTATTAAAAAAGATTTCGAAAGACAAGATAGGAGAAAACTGTAAAAGTTTCGAGCCCTAGTTTGGTAAATAACCAGCGCATCAATAAGCCGTTCTTTAAAAATGGCAAAAAATAGTCAAGTTAAAGAGGAGATTGAATTGAAAAAGGTAAGATTTTTAAAGTTAATTTTAAAACTAGTAATTTAAAAGATTAATTAACAATAGTTAAAAAATGATATGGTATTATTCACATTTATTAACCATGGAATACGAAATTAACGATAATTAAATTAATCTGGATTAAGTACTTTTACGAAAAAGACCGCGTGAAAGCGACCTTATCACGCGCGAGAATCAACTGTATGCTCTATACAATATCGAAATCACGCTACCATACGATTGCCTGGAATATTTAAAAATTTCGAAAATAGCGTAATATTTTTTTTTAACGTAATGGGTTGGTTTTATAATTATATTCTTCGACAGTTCGTTAGATAACATTAATATTAAACCATTAAAATTATAAATACGATTTAAATATAACAACTTTCGTTGATAATCAAAATATTCGTTAGAAATACTCTCAAATCTATTGTAGTCTCTACAATATGGAAATCACGCGACCATGGTTTTATAATTATATTCATCGACACTTCGTTAGATAACATTAATATTAAACCATTAAAATTTTAAATATAATTTAAATATAATAACTTTCGTTAATAATCAAAATATTCGTTAGAAATACTCTCAAATTAACTGTAGCCTTTCTTAATTTTCAGATTAAATGGAGTACGCCATTTACTACACCAGACGAGACAGGAAAAACTTCCAACAAGACAAATTTCCGCTCACGCTACTTGGGAATCACATACGGCATATTGTCCGCACTGTGCGCATGGGCGAGCTCAATAATAGTGAAATTACTAAAGGGTTACAGCGCGTCAGAGATAATCTCCTACAGAATGGCAATCGATGTAATAATCCTACTACCATTTTTAATCCATAAACGTGAAAAATTCGGCTTCAGTCCACAAGTAAAGAACATAACATTCAGAGGAATATTATTGGCAATTGCTTATTTTTCTTACGTATACGCGCTTAAAAACCTTCCAATCGCTGAATCGAACGCGATTACATTTGGCCATCCCATGTTTACAGCGATTATCTCGAGAGTAATCCTCAAGAACACTTTTTCAAACGTGAAGTTCATAGCTTTATTCACAAATATCGTTGGATTAATATTAGTTACGCATTTTTGGACTGGAATGGACACTGAAAGAGCTCTAGGGATAACCTTCGCGTTTATGTACTTGGTCTCGTACGCAACGGCACAAATTGTTTTGAAGAAACTATCACTCGACATGAATCCACAAATGATAGTATTTCACATGTCATGGATGCGATTGACATACATGTTGATATTCACAGAAATCTCAAATAACTTTACAATGCCTAGACTCCCAAAATGCGATTACGGGACATCGTCCGTGTCTGAACCTTTGTTACTCTTTGGTATGGCATTGTTTCTAATGGGTTTCGGTATATTTGCTGGGAAATCGATGCAACTTGAATCTCCAACAACAGTTTCAGCAATTGGGACATCGATCCAATTGCCTTTGTTTATTATTGGTCAATGGTTTGTTTTTAACAACGCCCCTAGTACAGGCGTCGTGATTGGTGTGTTGGCGGTACTATTAACGTCGTGGATACTTAACTTGGACACAATAGCGGATAAACTGTCCCCCAAATCTTGTTTGAAAAGATGCGTAGAATGGATTAACAATGGTTTTAATCTCGGTAAAGTTCCCAAAATAAATTGGGGTGTATATAGGAGATAAAGTTTTAGTTAATACCTAATTATTGTATCAGTACTTAGACGAGTAAAGTTATTACTTATGATATCAATGTTTCATTTTTATTATAGAATTAAGAAACTAACTGTATATAAAGATGAAAACAAAATCCTGCCTTCATATAAGCGTCCTCTAAGGGCAAACAGAGTAGGAAAAGTAAGAAACTAACAATACCACTTTCGTGGATGATATGTATTAAGAATCTACGTCATTGTAGAATTGATTTGAGAGTATTTCTAACGAATATTTTGAATATTAACGAAAGTTATTATATTTAAATCATATTTAAAATTTTAATGGTTTAATATTAATGTTATCCAGCGAACTGTCGAAGAATATAATTATAAAACCAACCCATTATGTTTTCAATATTTCAAAAATAAAAATTCCCCGCAATCTACGTCATACGGTCGCGTGATTTAACTATTGTAGAGCCTACAGGTAATTCTCACGCGAGTGTAAGTCTCTTTCGCGCGGTCTTTTTCGTAAAAGTACTTAATTCATAGTAATTAAACTATCTTTATGATTTTAATTATCGTTAATACGTCATATTATTTTTCAATTAAAGTTTCTTAGTTACCGCGTCAACCTGCAGAGGTATTACATTTTGAACACGGTGTTTTAATAGTATGATAAAACACGAGACAAAAATGCAACCAATATTACGTGTACTGTAAAAATTCGGATATTTAGCAATTATTTTTAACCCCTAATGAGAAAAATATATTATCTTTTAAGACTTTTTTCAAGGACTACTGTTAAGTAGCGCTGTTAAGATATGATTATCACAAAATATGCAGTGTTTTCGTCTTAGAAATGTAACAGAATATTAATATTTGAATCAGAAGAGGTTCGATATCTAGACAAGACATTGTTTCTAACCATAGTAACCTAGTTTGAAAAATAGCGAAGACGCGTTAAAAATGGAGCAGAATTATCACAATGAAGACAAGGATAATGAGTTGAAAGAGGTAAGAAATATATTATATTTTAAAATAATTCTAGACTATGATTAAAATCTAATTAGACTGTTAATTAAATACGCCTAAAAATCGTGCATATTAAAATTAATTCGCGTTAAAAACCACCTATTTATATTGAAGATATTGCCTCTTTTCAAGGCTCAGGGTTCAAGGGTCAAACTATAGGATTTAGACTTTTGCCAACCTTGAAACCAACAAAAAAAGACGTTAAAAACCCCCTATTTATATTGAAGATATTGCCTCTTTTCAAGGCTCAAGGTTCAAGGGTCAAACTATAGGATTTAGACTTTTGCCAACCTTGAAACCAACAAAAATAGCCGTTAAAAACCCCCTATTTATATTGAAGATATTGCCTCTTTTCAAGGCTCAAGGTTCAAGGGTCAAATTATAGGATTTAGGCTTTTGCCAACCTTGAAACCAACAAAAATAGACGTTAAAAACCACCTATATATATTGAAGATATTGCCTCTTTTCAAGGCTCAAGGTTCAAGGGTCAAACTATAGGGTTTAGACTTTTGCCAACCTTGAAACCAACAAAAATAGACGTTAAAAACCACCTATATATATTGAAGATATTGCCTCTTTTCAAGGCTCAAGGTTCAAGGGTCAAACTATTGGGTTTAGACTTTTGCCAACCTTGAAACCAACATAAATAGACGTTAAAAACCACCTATATATATTGAAGATATTGCCTCTTTTCAAGGCTCAAGGTTCAAGGGTCAAATTATAGGGTTTAGACTTTTGCCAACCTTGAAACCAACATAAATAGACGTTAAAAACCACCTATATATATTGAAGATATTGCCTCTTTTCAAGGCTCAAGGTTCAAGGGTCAAATTATAGGGTTTAGACTTTTGCCAACCTTGAAACCAACATAAATAGACGTTAAAAACCACCTATATATATTGAAGATATTGCCTCTTTTCAAGGCTCAAGGTTCAAGGGTCAAACTATTGGGTTTAGACTTTTGCCAACCTTGAAACCAACATAAATAGACGTTAAAAACCACCTATTTATAATGAAGATATTGCCTCTTTTCAAGGCTCAAGGTTCAAGGGTCAAATTATAGGGTTTAGACTTTTGCCAACCTTGAAACCAACAAAAATAGACGTTAAATATAAACTGTATCTATGGGGTTTAGACTTTTGCCAGCCTTGAAACCAACAAATATAGACGTTAAAAACCACCTATTTATATTGAAGATATTGCCTCTTTTCAAGGTTCAAGGTTCAAGGGTCAAACTAAAGGGTTTAGACTTTTGCCAGCCTTGAAACCAACAAAAATATACGTTAAATATAACCTGTATCTATGGAAAATGTTGCCTTTTTTCAAGGTTGATACGAAGTAAAGGTTTATAACAAACATGTCAGTGACATCAGAAACTCTGTCAGGCCAAAATTCGTTTGAAGCCACTTCTTAACAACCTAAATCGATTCTAAACTTATTTCTTGACATTAATAGTTAATTTTTAACGATTTTTTGTAGTACTGCTTGCAAGATTTTGCAACTGGATCGCACGACGAAACAGAAGACACTTTCAACAAACCCAAATTCTTCTCAAGATACTTGGGCATCATTTTCGCAATTTTAGCTGCATTAAGCTTATGCGCGAGTACTCTCATAGTGAAATATCTTCAAGAATTCAGTACATCAGAGATTATATGCTACAGAACAGCCAGTGACGTAATTATCCTCCTACCGTTCTTAATCCACAAACAATTGAAATTCCAAATACGGGAACAAGCGTGGAACCTAACGATCAGAGGAATTTTAATCACGTTTTCCTATTTCTCATCCGTATTTGCTGTCAAAAGACTACCAGTATCTGAAGCAAACGCTATAATATTCAGTTATCCAATGTTGACAGCGATAATCTCTGGAATTACGCTTAAAATTGGATTTTCTAACATGAAATATATATCATTGTTTACAAACATAATGGGATTAGCTTTGGTTACTCATATTTGGAGTGGATTAGACACGGACAGAACTCTAGGAATAGCTTCCGGTTTTGTTTATATAGTGTCTGCATCTTCCGGTCAAGTCGTTTTGAAGAAAATGTCACTCGACGTACAACCGCAAATGATCGTATTTCACATGGCATGGATGCGATTCGCGTACATGATTATTTTCACCGAAATTTCGAATAATTTCGCATTACCACGATTACCAAAATGCGATTATGGACTTTCATTCCTATCAGAGTCGATCCTAATCTTCGCGATGGCTCTGTTCACATTAGGATTTAGTTTACTCAGCGGACAAGCGATGAAAATCGAAAACGCGACTACAGTAACGGCTATTGACGCGTCAATACAATTACCCATGTTTATAATCAGCCAATGGTTGGTTTTTAAAAACGCCCCTAGTGCCTCTGTCGTGATTGGTGTATTAGCAGTACTAGCAACATCTCTATTATTAAATTTGGATGCAATTGCGGCTAAATCATCATCAGATTCACGTTTGAAATTTTGGGTTGATAAAATTAACAATAGCTTTTCTTTCGGTGAAGTTGTACCGCAAATGAGTCGCGGAAATAAATTCTTACCTACTGGTACAGCTGTATATCATTATGATTATTTCCTAAGACAATGAATTTTCGGAATCACCAAATATTTTATAATTTTTTCAACAATTTTAGACAAGTTTTTGGTGTTTAAATTAATTTGTAAAATAAAATTTGAATAAAATTAATTATAAAATCGGACCAATCATATTATTTCAACCAGAAGCCGATGAAACCCTCCTTTGAAGTCTATTACTCCCTGGTCTTGTCTACCTCTCTCTGTATGGGTTAATTTCAAAAAGCGCGATTCGTACGCCTCCTAACGGTAGATATTTTCGGAGCGGGAGTTCGTCGAGCGAATATCTCTAGCAGCCTAGGAGTTCGTCAAAAAAACGTCGTCGTTTGTGGAGAGAGAGAATTTCCAATTTTCCGTAGACAGGGGGGTATGAAGTAGGACCCCTCCGATCTCGTAAAATTGTGAATTTTACCCATACAGAGAGGAACGCTATATCGAACATTAGAGTAGTAGACTTCAAAGGAGGGTTTCATCGGCTTCTGATTCAACCTTCAACAGACTTTGTAATGTGTTAACATTAAAAGAATAGGCCGGTATTTGTTGCCTAAGATCTTGGTCATCAAAAGCCAGTCTTTCTGTTAATGTTATAAGACATTACAAGCACTATTGAAGGCAGAAATAATATGATTGGTCCAATTTTATATTTAATAAAATTCAAATTTTACATAAAAATTAATTTAAACATCAAAAAAGTGTCTAAAAATTGTGAAAAAAATCTGGTATACGTTTTTTGACACGCTGATTCCGAAAATAAATTAAAAATCCATTTAAATTTTTATTGTCTGATGTTAATATCTATGTTTTTAAAATATATCAATGTCCATTCTTTGAGATTGAATGGTTAACCATAATTAGAGGATCCCAGGTTATTATATTTCTTAACCACGATGAAAAGAACTCTTATTATCTATTAAAACTATTTCATAATATTTCATAATATTATCATAATATTTGTAGTGTTTACAACTAATAAAACTAAGCACTAATAATTATATTAGAAGTGATTTGATTTTTATGTGATAAGTCGGTAGTTTTCATCCCTATTGACCCAGTTTTGATAAATGTCTCGGAAATCAAGCACGAAGACTAGAATGATAAGAGTAAACACGAAACCCGCGCTCGGAATTCGTATAACTTGATAATTAATTGAATAAGAGCATCTTTGAATGTCAATCGGATATTAAATTATCCATTTCTTATTCGAGATATTAACGGATACCCGAATGTAACGGCAAACTAACGCGATTCCTACTCATTGTTAAATTGGGAAATTGATCCGAGTTATAAAGTTATTCATTCGCCGATAACGACAATTTGAAACCAAAGAGTTTCTTCGTCTATTTTAACCCAAAATTGAGATCTCGAAGCTAGAACCGTTCCTTTCGATTTAGACGAACAAAATGCAATTATTATATTTCATTCTATATTACGGATTTCGAGAAACACCAAAAACGCGTCTAAAATTAATGGAAAAAATGATGGAATACGTTTTTGGGCATCCACTAAAATAAAAAGCTGCTCCATTTTTAGCTACATGTTTCATTTGTGCAGGTTTATTATCCCTTTGCAAGTTTTATTCGGGAAAAAACTACAAGCTTTAAGTGTTGTTGACTTAGTAATACCGTTATATTGAGAATGCAAATAAACTTTTAAGAACCATTTGCGCGTTAACGTATTCTTTAGTTAACGTATTCTTTTTTGGTCCATTTTCAAATTCCCTGACTTTTCCCTGTTTTCCCTGACCTGTGACAACCCTGAAATAGTCTTTAACGAGTGGCTCATGTCTATTTGATTATTTTAAATTAATCTAGGGAATGTCTTCTTTCTAATGGTGCAATCGGTTTATGTCTAGGTGTTAAAATAAAAAAGATAAGGCCATTTTAAGATAGGGGTCATTTTTGGATTTTTGCTCGATTTCTATCAGTGCCGGAATAATCTTTAACGAGTGGCTCATGTTAATTTTATTATTTTAAATTAATCTAGGGAATGTCTTCTTTCTAATGGTGCAATCGGTTTATGTCTAGGTGTTAAAATAAAAAGGTTACGGCCATTTTAAGATAGGGGTCATTTTTGGATTTTTGCTCGATTTCTATCAGTGGCGGAATAATCTTTAACGAATGGCTCATGTTAATTTTATTATTTTATATTAATCTAAAAAATAAAATACCTTAATTTTCTAATGGTGCAATCGGTTTATGTCTAGGTGTTAAAATAAAAAAGTTACGGCCTTTTCAAGATAGGGGTTATTTTTGGATTTTTGCTAGATTTATATCAGTGGCGAAATTATAATCCTGATAATGATTGCAAACAGCGGACCATATTCTCTAGAATTTCATATTCTAAATCAATAAAAAGTAATTTTCTGGCTTACTTAGAAAAATCAACCTACACGCTATCGAGTTTCATTAGGCATTTGCGAAAAATATTTATTTTATAAGGTAGTTCCATCGCAGCTGATTGCTTGTAAGGCTAGCAACGAGTTGAATGACATAAGATTCAATTTCCACGGATATTGAAGTAATTGTGTTTAAAAAAAATTTTAAATATGCAGAATCTGTGTAAAAATGTAACTATAGCCGTGATAAACGTAAGTTACCGTAATTACTAAGTAATCAAAAGGTTTATAATTACTTCCCTGCTATCTGTACATCGATTACGAGATTATTTAAATGATTACAGCCTTTGGTAATGCTAAATACCTTATAAATTACGTCAAAGTTACAGGCTTGTACAATTACTCTGTAACGAAAGGCTTTATAATTACTTCCCTTATATGAGTACATCGATTACGAGATTATTTAAATGATTACAGCCTTTGGTAATGCTAAATACGTTCTAAATTACGTCAAAGTTACAGGCTTGTACAATTACTCTGTAACGAAAGGCTTTATAATTACTTCCCTTATATGAGTACATCGATTACGAGATTATTTAAATGATTACAGCCTTTGGTAATGCTAAATACGTTCTAAATTACGTCAAAGTTACAGGCTTGTACAATTACTCTGTAACGAAAGGCTTTATAATTACTTCCCTTATATCTGTACATCGATTACGAGATTTTTTAAATGATTACAGCCTTTGGTAATGCTAAATACGTTCTAAATTACGTCAAAGTTCCAGGATTGTAAAATTACTCTGTAACGAAAGGCTTTATAATTACTTCCCTTATATCTGTACATCGATTACGAGATTACGTAAATGATTACAGCCTTTGGTAATGCTAAATACGTTCTAAATTACGTCAAAGTTACAGGTTTGTACAATTACTCAGAAACGAAAGGCTTTATAATTACTTCCCTTATATCTGTACATCGATTACGAGATTATTTAAATGATTACAGCCTTTGGTAATGCTAAATACCTTATAAATTACGTCAAAGTTACAGGCTTGTACAATTACTCTGTAACGAAAGGCTTTATAATTACTTCCCTTATATCTGTACATCGATTACGAGATTTTTTAAATGATTACAGCCTTTGGTAATGCTAAATACGTTTTAAATTACGTCAAAGTTACAGGATCGTACAATTACTACGTAATCTCTCTTTAATTTATTCTATAATCTTATTCTCTCTACCACCAAAAAATCAATAGCTTATATAATTAATGGTTTTGTTTAGCAATTAAGGAATTCCAAGTTCAGTAAAGGTTAAATAATTAAAATGATATTTTCCTCTGTATGTAATGAATCGATTTTTGGAGAGAAAAATCAATTCATGATGGTCGTGTTCATATAAGGACTTGGAAAATGACTTAATACCGATGTTTCGTCGCAGTCGTTTGAACGGGAAATCTTTTTGAGTCGATTTAAAATCGATTTGTCGAGACTGCTTCGGGAACCAGATTCTAAACTATATATTTTTGTCCTTTTTATTTATAAAGCTACCTATCACGCTAGTATTTCTTAATCAATTTGAAACGGAGAAATCAAATCGATATTCAAATCGCCAAGAATCGATTTAGGCGTTGACACTCATCTTTATAAATCGATTTATTGTAGTTTCACCTATCGAAAGCTAATTATCACACTAGTATTTCTTAATCAATTTGAAACGGAGAAATCAAATCGATATTGAAATCGCCTGGAATCGATTTAGGCGTTGACACTCATCTTTATAAATCGATTTATTGTAGCTTCACCTATCGAAAGCTAATTATCACACTAGTATTTCTTAATCGATTTGAAACGGAGAAATCAAATCGAAAATAAAATCGCCAGGAATCGATTTAGGCGTTGTCACGTATTATCTTTATAAATCGATTTATTGTAGCTTCAGCTATCGAAAGCTACGTTGTCACACTAGTATTTCTTAATCAATTTGAAACGGAGAAATCAAATCGATATTGAAATCGCCTGGATTCGATTTAGGCGTTGACACTCATCATTATAAATCGATTTATTGTAGCTTCACCTATCGAAAGCTACGTTGTCACGCTAGTATTTCTTAATCAATTTGAAACGGAGAAATCAAATCGATATTGAAATCGCCAAGAATCGATTTAGGCGTTGACACTCATCTTTATAAATCGATTTATTGTAGCTTCACCTATCGAAAGCTACGTTGTCACACTAGTATTTCTTAATCAATTTGAAACGGAGAAATCAAATCGATATTGAAATCGCCAAGAATCGATTTAGGCGTTGACACTCATCTTTATAAATCGATTTATTGTAGCTTCACCTATCGAAAGCTACGTTGTCACACTAGTATTTCTTAATCAATTTGAAACGGAGAAATCAAATCGATATTGAAATCGCCTGGATTCGATTTAGGCGTTGACACTCATCATTATAAATCGATTTATTGTAGCTTCACCTATCGAAAGCTACGTTGTCACGCTAGTATTTCTTAATCAATTTGAAACGGAGAAATCAAATCGATATTGAAATCGCCAAGAATCGATTTAGGCGTTGACACTCATCTTTATAAATCGATTTATTGTAGCTTCACCTATCGAAAGCTACGTTGTCACACTAGTATTTCTTAATCAATTTGAAACGGAGAAATCAAATCGATATTGAAATCGCCAAGAATCGATTTAGGCGTTGACACTCATCTTTATAAATCGATTTATTGTAGCTTCACCTATCGAAAGCTACGTTGTCACACTAGTATTTCTTAATCAATTTGAAACGGAGAAATCAAATCGATATTGAAATCGCCAGGAATCGATTTAGGCGTTGACACTCATCTTTATAAATTGATTTATTGTAGCTTCACCTATCGAAAGCTACTTATCACGCTAGTATTTCTTAATCAATTTGAAACGGAGAAATCAAATCGATATTGAAATCGCCAAGAATCGATTTAGGCGTTGACACGCATGATCTTTATAAATCGATATATCGGTTCAATTGAAACCAGCCGAATCGGTACGAAACTGGTTCTTGAAGCAAATCGATTTGAGAAAAGATGGTTTCCCGTTGACACGACTCTAGGGATACGTTTTGAAACAGTGTAAATCGATTCTAAGGCCTAGTATGAACGCGACTGAAGTATCTTACTTCATGGGTCAACCCTCAGAGTTATAAACTTTTGAATAAGGCTTTTTAATAGTATGATTAAACTAAAAATATAATCCATAATTTTAATAACACAAAATGGTCCTTATTTTTGTTAGCACTTTGGTTTTGAGCTGGTCAATATTCAAGATGGTAACGAGACAACTGTTAAAGGAATTGGCGGACGAGAATTTCAAATGCTCAAGTTATTATCCAACAAAATGGGATTTAAGTAAAAGTCTTTATTAAAGAATTACTTCCGCTTGTCACTCTGGAAACAAACTCGCCCTCCATGATTTCTCTCGCCTCGTTATCCAATAGAAAGCTCAGAAAGTGAGCCTACTTCCGATGAAACTAGCAGGTGACAAGCGGAAGAAATCATAGATACGGGGCGTTGTTTACTTTTATGGTTTAATGTTATAGACTTTTGATTCTAATTATTCTTAACCCGCCTTAAATGTAAAATTAATTTCAAACCTTTTTTTTTAATAATTTATCATAATAATACTACAATTCTAAATAAATTAACTGTTAATATGTTCTTACAGCTACAAAATCATACCTAGTGCTAAAACAGGAGCATGTGATGCCGAGGGATTATGTACTGGATTACTAGGATTAATTACGAGAAAGGTTAGGATATAATTAGAAAGATAATCCATAATCATTAATTAGTACAACTTAATTAACTATAATTTGATTAAACGGAGAATGCAACCTATAAAGTGATTTTTTAACTATTAATTATCGTTTAAATAGATCTAAAACAAAAGTACAAACAAATATTAAAACTAGAAATAAATTTATAACTTATCCGAAAAATAGGCTTAGCTGGATTCATGGAAATCAGCCGAATTTCTTAACATTAAAGGGTCAGCAACCAATCGAATGTTATTGGAAGTCTAGCCTTAACGATAAGTCTTTGCTCATTGGTCGCTGACACTTCAATACGAAGAAATTCCGTGAATCCTGCTAAGCCTATTTTGATGGTTTTAAATTTAATTTATTTGTTTGTAGAATTATTTTAATGCATCCTTACAGGAAGCGGATATGGCTATTTCGCGCGTAACTCACACGAGAAACAGATCACACTATGTTGATTTTTCGTATCCATACGCCATGGAACAAATTACTTTTGCCACAAAAGAGCCGGACACAATGAAAGAAAATGACATATTCTTTTTCTTACAACCATTTCACATTGAAGTAATGTTTATTATTAAAAACAAGGTCTCCTACTTTACTGACGAGATTATCATTAAAGGGAGAATGAAACCTAATTACAAGAGATTTTTTTATCGATTCCTTATCGTTTAAATAGGCCTAATCCACCGATAAAAAGTTTACAATACAAATATTAAACTAGAAATAAATTTAAAACTTACCCTGAAAATAGGCTTAGGGGGATTCGTGGAGATCAGCTGAATCGCGTCCGTGTAAGGTCTAGCGACCAATGAGCGAAGGCCCGTCGTTCACGCGAGATCTCCACGAGACTTACGTCGCGCGCGATTGGTCGCTAGACCTTACACGCGAGGAAATCAGGACCTCCATGAATCCCACTAAGCCTATTTTCAGGGTAAGTTTTAAATTTATTTCTAGTTTAATATTTGTTTGTAAATTTTTTAAATAGTGGATTAGGCCTATTTAAACAATAAGGAATCGATAAAAAAACACTTTGTTGTTAGGTTGCATCCTCCCTTTAATAAAATTAAATATAAATAATTAAATTTCATTTATTGGTGCAGGTTTGGATTGTAATAACGGCGTTGGTAACCCTACTAATTATATTGGTTAAATTATTTAACCAACATGGAATATTATTTGATTTGACGACCATACTAAGAATACTACTAAGACAAAGTAACAATTATAATCAAAAGTCCATAACTTCATTAATTAAAAAGTAAACAACGCCCCTTCATATAATGCAAACGCAGATGTTTCTTCAAAAACATTTGCGAAAACTAAATGGAGTTTAAAAACCTTGAGTATTTTGATCGTTCTAAGTGGATGTACTTCCAAAATCTACGAATGCATGATTACTTCGTCTACAAGTACTTTGCCAATCTCGAAACCAATTAACAATATAAGAGATATGGTGGATTCAATTGAAAAAAGGAATTTTATCCTTAGAGTTAGGACTGGAAATTCTTACTATCATTATATAATGGTGGGTGAATTTATTACTTCATTTTAAACCAAGGCTGTCACTATTTTTGTTGAATAACTATGGATTCAATTTTTAGAAATTTCGAAAATAGCCTAATATATATTTTTTAACGTAACGGGTTGGTTTTATAATTATATTCTTCGACAGTTCGTTAGATAACATTAATATTAAACCATTAAAATTTTAAATATGATTTAAATATAATAACTTACGTTAATAATCAAAATATTCGTTGGATATACTCTAAAATCAATTGTAGTCTCTACAATATCGAAATCACGTGCCCATAATGATGACGTAGTTTGCGATTATAAAATATGTATTTTTACTGGTACTTTTGTTCTATGATAGACATATGTATATATATTTTGAATCGTTTTTTAACGATCTTTCCAAAAATATGACTCAATTTCCATTTGGAGTTCATGAAAAATTCGTTACAGCCTCATTTTATTATAATAATAATATATTGACTTTTTATAATTAATTATAATTAATTAATAGGATTCGACAAGAGGTAATTTGAAAATTCTAGCGGAGTCATTGAAGAAGAGCCCGTTCAAAGGACATCCCTACAATAAAGAATCATTATCTAGTATCTTGAGAGAAAATATCGCAATAGTTGGACCTAAGGTTGAAATGCAAATTACGATTCAACAATTGAACATGTCACTAGCTAAGTTTCATTTCGCTGAAGAATATTTATTTTTGGATCCAATATGCATTGTTTTTCGACACGGTTTTCCTTGTAAGAAACAGATCAATCATTGGTAAGTCAAGGATTTAATAGACTATTTGTAAAATGTTAGGATTTTACACGCCGTTCAGAATTAGAAATTCTTAGACATATTTTGAAATTACGTTTTCACGAAGAGCTTGTAGCCAAATTCTGAGTTTAGAAGTTTATTTTGTAGCGGGAAACTCAAACTTTACGATGAAATCGAGCGCGTAAGCCTGGGATTTTTCCAAACCTTAATTCTCGGACCCTTAAGGGAAACATTCCCATAAAAACGGTCTAATTAGGCTAATTGTTGCGATTGGCTAATTAGGGTCGTATCTTCTCCGGATCTTTTCCTAGAGTGTTGAAGTTACGTTCCGCGAATAGCCCTATTCTTAATCTAAAAAATGAGCCCTTCCATCTTTAAATAGACCCAACCAAAGTTAAGTTATACATTTTTAAATGAAAGTGTTCAGAATTAGAAGCGTTCAGATTTAGGAGGACTGACCATAGGACTATTTGTAATAAAATAGGATTTTATAGGAATTATAGGTCTTCCTGCAGCCATATTAAATTATATACTCGTGGTATTACAGGTTAACTACCCTGGCAAGTTCTGGACATTTCAGCAAATGGGAAAGAGATGATTTGATTGTCGCTGGTCGAAACGCCTTAAAAGAATACTTTGTTGATATACAAGTTGGATTCATTGACTTTAATGATTTAGGGTTTATCTTTGGTGGCCTACTCATTGGATGGTTACTGGCTATATTAGTCTGCTCGTTTGAATTGTTATTACCAAGGACCAAGAGAAAACCGCGATTCGAAAAATTGCAGCCCAACAGAGCGTCTAAACCAATCATAATTAATTCCTACTGGTACGTTCATTAAAAGAACTGCTGTACTTAAATTTAACCTGACCAGAATTGAAAAACAGTCACTGATTACGAGGAATCAACCAAAAGCTAACTAAAAACCCCCTTTCTAGAAATGGGTGCGTTGCAATAATTGTTGCAGATGTGGTTAGGTTAATTCTAGCAACGTAGAAACCATTTTCCAATCCCCACAATTGAAAAACAGCCACAAATTACTTGGAATCAACTAAAACTAACTAAAAACCCTCTTTCTAGAAATGGGTGCCTTGCAATAATTGTTGCAGATGTGGTTAGGTTAATTCTAGCAATGTAGAAACTATTTTTCAATCCCCACAATTGAAAAACAGCCAATGATTACCTGGAATCAACCAAAATCTAACTAAAAACCCCCTTTCTAGAAATGGGTGCCTTGCAATAATTGTTGCAGATGTGGTTCGGTTAATTCTAGCAATGTAGAAACCATTTTCCAATCCCCACAATTGAAAAACAGCCACTAATTACTTGGAATCAACCAAAAACTAACTAAAAACCCCCTTTCTAGAAATGGGTGCGTTGCAATAATTGTTGGAGATGTGGTTCGGTTAATTCTAGCAATGTAGAAACCATTTTCAATCCCCACAATTGAAAAACAGCCACAAATTACTTGGAATCAAATAAAATCTAACTAAAAACCCCCTTTCTAGAAATGGGTGCGTTGCAAAAATTGTTGCAGATGTGGTTCGGTAAAAACTAGCATGTAAAAACCATTTTTCAATCCCCACAATTGAAAAACAGCCAATGACTACCTGGAATCAACCAAAATCTAACTAAAAACCCCCTTTCTAGAAATGGGTGCGTTGCAATAATTGTTGCAGATGTGGTTCGGTAAAAACTAGCATGTAAAAACTATTTTTCAATCCCCACAATTGAAAAACAGCCACAAATTACTTGGAATCAACCAAAATCGAACTAAAAACCCCCTTTCTAGAAATGGGTGCCTTGCAATAATTGTTGCAGATGTGGTTAGGTTAATTCTAGCAATGTAGAAACCATTTTCCAATCCCCACAATTGAAAAACAGCCATAAATTACTTGGAATCAACCAAACACATACACATTAACGCTTTAGTCTATGATTATTAACAATTGACACCTGGCTTCATAAGCGTACTCTAACGGCAAACAATGACAGAAGTAATAGAGAACAAAACGTGAGAGGCTGCTATGGAGAATTAACAGACGCCCACGTGTATTTGTTAGTTACTACTTTTCCCACTGTTTGCCATTAGAGGACCCTTATGAACCCTAGGTTTGGTTGTTCATCTTCATTTATTAAGATAGGCGTACGTTTCAAATTTTTGCAAGAACTAGCATAGCGTTGTAGCTTTATCCTCGTAATCAAGAACTTGGGATGGCCAATAGTTAAGCTA
Organism: Odiellus spinosus; assembly: GCA_963920705.1. NCBI lineage: Eukaryota > Metazoa > Arthropoda > Arachnida > Opiliones > Phalangiidae > Odiellus > Odiellus spinosus. Next base: position 19,038,609 of record OY987232.1, on the reverse strand, counting down.
AGGTATGATATTTAAATTTATATTCTGTAAATCTTATTACGAGAACCCAATCTAAAATAAAGTGTTGGATATTGCTCGAAGCACGCAAAGTCTATTGTTTTATTGAATACAGCCTTTATAGTTCGTTTATTAACTTTGAAGTAATAGATAGGAAAGGCAGGAAATAAAATTACCTATAATGTTAATGGAATGGATATTTAATTATTCAAATCAACTCGAACACGATATTCGTGGGTCCCCTTTCATATGCTGATTTAGTAAAAAAAAAAAACTAACGGTAACCCCAAAAATATCTCAAATAGAAGGAGAAATATTCATTTTATTTTATCGGAATTAATTCGAATTAACTAAAGTAGGAATAAGACTAATTAAAATTAATTCTATGAATGTGTGCGTTGGAATAATTGTTGTAAATATGATTCGGTTAACACTATCAATGTAGAAACCATTTTCCAATCCCCAACAATTGAAAAACAGTCGCTAATTAATTATAATTAACCAAAGTAGGATTAAAACTAATTAAAACCCCTTTGTAGGAATGGAATAATTGTTGTAGACGTGATTTGGTTAAGCCTAGCAATGTAGAAACCATTTTCCAATCCCCAACAATTGAAAAACAGTCGCTAATTAATTATAATTAACCAAAGTAGGATTAAGACTAATTAAAACCCCTTTGTAGGAATGGAATAATTGTTGTAGATGTGATTTGGTTAAGACTATCAATGAAGAAATCCCCAACAATTGAAAAACAGTCGCTAATTAATTATAATTAACCAAAGTAGGATTAAGAGTAATTAAAACCGGGCCCTTTGTAGGAATGGAATAATTGTTGTAGATGTGATTCGGTTAAGACTATCAATGTAGAAACCATTTTCCAATCCCCAACAATTGAAAAACAGTCGCTAATTAATTATAATTAACCAAAGTAGGATTAAGAGTAATTAAAACCCCTTTGTAGGAATGGAATAATTGTTGTAGACGTGATTCGGTTAAGACAATTAATGTAGAAACCATTTTCCAATCCCCAACAATTGAAAAACAGTCGCTAATTAATTGTAATTAACCAAAGTAGGATTAAAACTAATTAAAACCCCTTTGTAGGAATGGAATAATTGTTGTAGATGTGATTTGGTTAAGACTATCAATGAAGAAATCCCCAACAATTGAAAAACAGTCGCTAATTAATTATAATTAACCAAAGTAGGATTAAGACTAATTAAAACCCCTTTGTAGGAATGGAATAATTGTTGTAGACGTGATTCGGTTAAGACAATTAATGTAGAAACCATTTTCCAATCCCCAACAATTGAAAAACAGTCGCTAATTAATTATAATTAACCAAAGTAGGATTAAGAGTAATTAAAACCGGGCCCTTTGTAGGAATGGAATAATTGTTGTAGATGTGATTCGGTTAAGACTATCAATGTAGAAACCATTTTCCAATCCCCAACAATTGAAAAACAGTCGCTAATTAATTATAATTAACCAAAGTAGGATTAAGAGTAATTAAAACCCCTTTGTAGGAATGGAATAATTGTTGTAGACGTGATTCGGTTAAGACAATTAATGTAGAAACCATTTTCCAATCCCCAACAATTGAAAAACAGTCGCTAATTAATTGTAATTAACCAAAGTAGGATTAAGAGTAATTAAAACCCCTTTGTAGGAATGGAATAATTGTTGTAGACGTGATTTGGTTAAGACAATTAATGTAGAAACCATTTTCCAATCCCCAACAATTGAAAAACAGTCGCTAATTAATTATAATTAACCAAAGTAGGATTAAGACTAATTAAAACCCCTTTGTAGGAATGGAATAATTGTTGTAGACGTGATTTGGTTAAGACAATTAATGTAGAAACCATTTTCCAATCCCCAACAATTGAAAAACAGTCGCTAATTAATTATAATTAACCAAAGTAGGATTAAGACTAATTAAAACCCCTTTGTAGGAATGGAATAATTGTTGTAGACGTGATTCGGTTAAGACAATTAATGTAGAAACCATTTTCCAATCCCCAACAATTGAAAAACAGTCGCTAATTAATTGGAATTAATTCTAATTGAAATCCCTTTCTACGAATGTAAACGTGGGCTTTGTTTTTAAGTTATAATTTACAAATTCCACTAATATTTGATTCGAAATTACTTATAATCTTCACAAAAAAAAAGCCTTAGCAGCGCTACATCTACTTAATTTAATAATTCACCTTAATTAAATAATTAAGCGTCGGTGTATTCGGTATTTGTCGTGAGAAGGTAATAAAAAAAATGGGTATTGGATTTGTGTTCGTGATGCGAGACCTTCACACTAAGCACGCGATTTGGTTCAAACAAAAGTCACCAATATTTTTGCAATGAGCAGTGGCGATCAATTACGTAAAAAAATCAAGTCGCAAAAGTCGTATATGGATCCAAATTAAACAATATTCAAATTGCGTGCGAAATTAAAATATGTGGTTTAAATTATTGGGAAATTCATAGTTTTAAAATGAATAATTACAAAAAATATGACAAATTTATGTAAAAACGTTACCTTAACAATCGCTGCCTTAAACGTAAGTAAATTTTACAGGGTTTGTACGAAATTTTGGATTTCACTGACTTTTCCAGGTTTTCCCTGACCATTTCTAAATAATTTCCATTTCCTTGACCTTTTTGGGCCAATTTACAAATTCCCAGACTTTTTCCTCGACATTTTGGGCCAATTTTCCAAATTCACTGACTTCTCCCTGACCTTTTGGGCCAATTTACAAATTCCCTGACTTCTCCCCTGACCTTTTGGGCCAATTTTCCAAATTTCCCGACTTCTTCCCTGACCTTTTGGGCCAATTTACAAATTCCCCTACTTCTCCCCTGACCTTTTGGGCCAATTTACAAATTTCCCGCATTCTTCCCTGACCTTTTGGGCCAATTTACAAATTTCCCGACTTCTCCCTGACCTTTTGGGCCAATTTACAAATTTCCCGACTTCTTCCCTGACCTTTTGGGCCAATTTACAAATTTCCCGACTTCTTCCCTGACCTTTTGGGCCAATTTACAAATTTCCCGACTTCTTCCCTGACATTTGGGCCAATTTACAAATTTCCCGACTTCTTCCCTGACCTTTTGGGCCAATTTACAAATTCCCCGACTTCTTCCCTGACCTTTTGGGCCAATTTACAAATTCCCTGACTTTTTCCTGACCTTTTGGGGACTTTCTCCTTGACCTTTTGGGGTAATTACCAAATTCTCCGACTTCTCCCTAATCTTTTGGGCCAATTTTCAAACTACCCGACTTCTCCCTGACCTTTTGGTCAGATTTCTAAATTCCATGACTTCATCTCTGACCTTTTGGGCCAATTTCCAAATTCCTTGACCTTTAAAATATCGGTTTGATTTTAATATATTAAAATCGATTGGCATTAACATGATTTACACGGAATAAGTTTTTTCTATTACAACTAGAGCTTTAGTTTTGAATTTGAAGAAATTGAAGATGGAAATAACACGATCATAAAGGGACTTAATGGCCGAGAATTTCAAATGTTAAAAATGCTGTCCGAAAGAATGGAATTTAGGTAAATTAAACGAAAGAGGCTGTAAACATATTTTTCATGAACTCTAAATGGAAATTGAGTCATATTTTCGGGTTGATCGTTAAAAAACGATTCAAAATATATATACATACGTCAAATTTTATAATCGCCATTTTCGGAACGTTGTAAAATAAAAATTGGGGCGTTCTGACATAATAAACACGGAGTTTTTGTTCGTGATAGTACTCGCAGAAATTACACAATTTTAATTTGAAATTAACGTTAATTACGGTTTAGAATCAAACTAAGTCATCAATTGGAAATTATTTTCGGAATCACCGTGCCTAAAAACATAATCCAGAATTTTTCCGTAATTTTTAGACACATTTTTAGTGTTTAAATTAATTTCTTAGTAAAATTTGAATTTTAGTAAATATAAAATCCGACCAATCATATTATTTCCGCCTTCAACAGCGCTTGTAATGTGTTATCATTAAAAGAATAGGCCGGCATTTGATGGATAAGGTCTTAGACATCATATATCAACCTATTCTTTTAATGTAAAGACATTACAAGCGCTGTTGAAGGCGGAAATAATATGATTGGTCCGATTTTTTATTTACTAAAATTAAAATTTAACCTCGAAATTAATTTAAACGTGTCTAAAAATTATGGAAAAAATTATAGAATAGGTTTTTTGGCATGGTGATACCGAAAATAAATTCAAAAGTTTCCCTTTAATATTATAAATTAAAAAATGATGACAGTCTCACTTTAAAAATGGTCAACCAGCAACCATAATGGCCTAACTAACGAGTAATAAATTTAACCCAGATATAACATTGTAACTCCAGAAGACGACACTTATGGAGATTGCGATGACGAAGAATGCACTGGACTAATTGGAATAATAGCGCGAAAGGTTTGAAATTGCTAATTTCAAACATATGAATATAATCAAAAGTCTATAACTTAATTCCATATAAGTAAACAACTCCCCGTATCTTAATACTATCAGGTAAGGTCCCCTATAGTTTTGTTTCATATCCAATCGCTTAAAAATAGACAAAAAAAGTCATCACCCCTGTCATGCTCGTGTGATTTGGACTCTTCCACGATATTTTGAGTCTGGAGAGAGAAAGAGTGTTGAAATTTAGGCGGGCCACGCTAAACTATAACGTCTTCCCTCCTTCCAACTCCGGAATGAATTCCTCTCTCCACAGAGTGTCGGCTCTTCCATTCAGGATTAGAGTGTCTCTGCAGGTACAATTACCCGGACCTTTGCTGATAGTATAAGCTACGGGGCGTTTACTTTTATAGAATTTAAGCTATAGACTTTTGATGAAACCAGAAGCCGATGAAACCCTCCTTTGAAGTCTACTACTCCAATGTTCCATATAGCGCTCCTCTCTGTATGGGTAAAATTCACAATTTTACGAGATCGGAGGGGTCCTACTTCATCCCCCCCTGTCTACGGAAAATTGGAAATTCTCTCTCTCCACAAACGACGACGTTTTTTTGACGAACTCCGAGGCTGCTAGAGATACTCCCGCTCCGAAAATATCTACCGTTAGGAGGCGTACGAATCGCGCCTTTTGAGAATAACCCATACAGAGAGGGGTAGACAAGACCCGGGAGTAATAGACTTCAAAGGAGGGTTTCATCGGCTTCTGATGAAACTAATTCGTTTTAATTCGAATGGTATAGGAGGCGGATTTAGCAATATCTTCATTATCCGCGACGATAGACAGAGCACTTCATGTCGACTTTTCCCATCCATATACTATGGAACACATCACGTTTCTTAGCAAAGAACCGGCCATAATTAAAAAAGATGATATTTTCTTTTTTGTAAAGCCATTTCAAACTGAAGTAACGCAATATTTTACTGATATTATGGTTTCCACCAGAAGTAGATGAAACCCTCCTTTGAAGTCTATTACTCTATGGTCTTGTCTACCACTCTCTGTATGGATTAGTTTCAAAAAGCCGCGATTCGTACGCCTCCTAACGGTAGATATTTTCGGAGCGGGAGTTCGAGCGAATATTTCTAGCAGCATCGGAGTTCGTCAAAAAAAAATCGTCGTTTGTGGAGAGAGAGATTTTCCAATTTTCCGTAGACAGGGGTGGATGAAGTAGGACCCCTTCTAACTCGTAAAATTGTGAATTTTACCCATACAGAGAGGAGCGCTATATCGAACATTAGAGTAGTAGACTTCAAAGGAGGGTTTCATCTACTGTTTCCACTAAGGGGCTATTTTCTTTGAGAATAGGATCTCTCAAAAAATTGGCTTTAAATCTTTAAATTTTTACTGGGCAGCAAATTATATTTTAAGCCTTGGCATCGTAAAATTAAATTTTTGGATAATTAATTTATTTGTGTAATAAAGGTGTGGATTACTATAGCTGCAATAGTAAGCCTTCTATTACTAAGCTATAAATTATTGAATCGTCACGGAATTATCGTCGATTTCACAATAGTAGTAACAATATTACTAAGACAAGGTAATTACAAGGAAATGGATTTGAATTTTACACAGACTAATACTATCAGCAAAGGTCCAGATTTGTTTCATAGCCGGTCACTTAAAAATAGACAAAAAAGTCATCACCCCCGTCTGGTTAGAGTAATTTGGACTCTTCCTGGATATTTAGAGTCAGGAGAGAGTGTTGGAATTTAGGCGGGCCGTGCTTCTCTATCCTGTAGAATCTGATAGTATTAAGCTACGGCGCGTTGCTTACTTTCATGGGATAAAGTTATATACTTTTGATATTTATAATTCGTAGATGTTTTGTCGAAAATATTTGCAAAAAGATGCAGGTGGAGTGTGATAATTTTAACTACACTAATCGTACTAAATGGATGTGCTGCTAAGATCTACGAATGCATGATTACGTCATCAACAAATAGCCAACCAATTTCGAACCCTATTAACGGTGTAAGAGACATGGCTAACTCTATTCGAAAAGACGGATACATCATAAGAGCCGAGAGACATACTTCATATCGTCACTCAATCATGGTGGGTCTGTTTTCTTAAAAATGAGTAATACAACCAAATTAAATAGGCCTAATCCATTACACAACAAATATCTAACTAGAAATAAATTTAAAACTTACTTGGAAAAAAGGCTTAGCGGAATTCATGGAGATCAGCTGATTTCCTCACGTATAAGGTCTAGCAACCAATCAAACCCGATTGTAAATCTCGTGGAGATCGAGGGAACAACGGGCCTTTGCTCATTAATCGCTAGACCTTATACGGATACAATTCAGCTGATCTCAATGAATCCCGCTAAGCCTATTTTCCTGGGTAAGTTTTAAATTTATTTCTAGTTTAATATTGGTTTTGCAAACTTTTTATCGGTGGATTAGGCCTATTTAAACGATAAGGAATCCTTAAAAAAATCATTTGTTATTAGGTTACATTATCCCTTTAAATTCTAATAAAATGCCTAAGCTAAAATTAACCATTTAATGTAATAAATTAATAGCATTCGTGGAGACGTAACTTGAAGATCATGGCCGAAAGTCTAACGACAAACCAATTTAAAGGAGATCTTAGCAGCAAGGAATCTTTTAATGATATCCTGACCAAAAAAATTGCCCTTGTGGGACCCAAGATTGATATGCAAATTATAATACAACAACTTAACTTTTCGCTGGCGAAGTTCCATTTCGCCAAAAATTATTTGTTTCTCGACCCTAATTTCATTGCATTTCGTAAAGAGTTTCCGTGTAAGAACACGGTCAATTTTTGGTAAGATAATTTATCTAATTAAGCTTAATACTATCAGCAAAGGCCCAGTTTTGCTTCATATCCCATCATTTAAAAATAAACAAAAAAATCATCACCCCTGTCATGCTAAAGTGATTTGGACTCTTCCGCTCGATATTTTGAGTCTGGAAGAGAGAGAGAGTGTTGGAATTTAGGCGGGCCACGCTTTGCTATATCGTGCAGAGTGTCGGCTCTTCCGTTCAGTATTTACACTGCAACCGATAGAGTGTCTCGAATCCTACAGAATCTGGTGGTTACAATTACCAGAACCAAGGAGGATTAGACAAGGAGAAGAAATGTGGGGACGGCGCGGTTCCTACTGCATCGGCCTAAACTCCCACTCTGGGAGAACGGGGGTAGAGACGTTTCGTGGTAAAATGTTGTCACGTGGGTAAAACGAATCATTTATGAGACGCGCTAGCTAGCGACCACGTGACAACAGTTTACCTCGAGAATTTCCTATCCCCCCTTTCCACCCGAGTGGGAGGTTGGCTCTTCTCTCTCTAACTCAACGCAGCCCCACATTTCCTCTCCTTGTCTAATCCTCCTTGCCAGGACCTTTGCTGATAGTATTAAGCTACGAGGCGTTGTTTACTTTTATTGAATAATGTCATAGACATTTGGTTCGCCTTACTGTTTTAAAGGTTAACTATCCTGGCTAGTTCCGGTCATTTAAATAAATGGTTAAGAGATGATTTAACCGTATCTGGTAGAAACACCCATGAAGACCATCCCGAATTGTCAGTGGGAAATATTGTCTTCAATGATTTAAAATTAATATTTAATGGCCTACTCTTTGGATGGTTTCTGGCTACATTAGTGTTGACCCTCGAATTCTTATTACCAAAAATATGTCCAAGAACGAAACGTAAAAGGTTTGTTCGAAGGGCAAGAAACTCGAAAGTTATTTGAAGTATCATGGCTGAACTAGAGCTCGGATATCCATTGATTTCTTAGATATTTTAATCTCGGATAAATTTAAGTTAATATAAATCCGCAAATTATATAAACAGAATCATTAATGCTGGATACGAATTAGACCCGGAGATAAAATTTCAATTAATAAACGAATTATTCATCAATTTATTCGAACTTGGATAACGGGGCCGAGATAAAAATACGACGTTTCTCGAAATTCGTAATATAGAATGAAATATAATAATTCCATTTTGTTCGTCTAAATCGAAAGGAACGGTTCTAGCTTCGAGATCTCAATTTTGGGTTAAAATAGACGAAGAAACTCTTTGGTTTCAAATTGTCGTTATCGGCGAATGAATAACTTTATAACTCGTATCAATTTCCCAATTTAACAATGAGTAGGAATCGCGTTAGTTTGCCGTTACATTCGGGTATCCGTTAATACCTCGAATAAGAAATGGATATTTTAATATCCGATTGGCATTCACAATAAAGTTATTAGAATTCCGAGCTCTAGACTGAACATAAGTAATTAAAATTAATATTTCACCAATTTAAAATGTTAAACTGTAAATAAAATAATTTTAATTAGCTAAAATGTTAAATAAAATTAAAGTTTAGAAAAAATAAATACTAAAATTAATGTAAGTTTTCTAAATTTTCTATTAAATTTGAGTATTAATTATTTTACGAATTTAACAATAATATAAATTATATATATTTGGTATAATCGGGGTCAAAGGTCACTGTGTCAATGTGGCAAAACACGGTAAGATTTCCATGAGGTAATAAAGTGTTTCTTAACGTCTCTCGTTTGATAAAAGTCGAATATCCATAAATATTTTCTTGTAAATCATTAATATGAATTATTATTGGCTCTTTAGCAAATCTTCGCTTATTTGAATTCATAATTCCGAGATTTATTTTCAGGCTTAGATCTAAATATTAATAGGTAAATTAAGCATGCAGATGAAAACAAAAACATGTTTTCTAAAATATTTTAAAATTCCCTGACTTTTCCTCGTTTTCCCTGACCTGTGGCAACCCAGCGTAATTTTCTCAACTAATAATCTCAGGCATTTTTTAAATATTATCTACTGATACGTTTCAATAAGAAAAACCCTAAATATTAAAATAAACCATAACTAACCATTATCAGCTGACGATTGGGTTTGATTAGCAATATCCTTAGTCTCAAGAAGAGCATAGAGTGAAACATATCCTTGGCTTTGTAAATTATCACCATCAGGGTACATAATTAACCTCCAACAATATCCAGCCATTGAAAACACTTCACTTTTAACGAATTTACCGTTGGGAACTAAAGGCCATAAAATATTTCCTAATTTCCAATCAAAGACATCACTTTCACGACGGGACAAGCTTTCAAACCGACTCATGATTACCAAATGAAAATCTTCCTCAATTATTTCCCTATCAATCGAAGCTAATTATTACTTTTTTATTTTAAAGTCATACGAGAAACGCCCCCTAAAATATTTCCCCAAAATTTTCCACAGTAAAACGGAGTAGAGAAATAACCCAAAGGTTATTAAAAATCAGCCTTAATTGTCATGCGCAGAGAGACGAAATTTTCCACACGAAAACAGAGTAGAGAAATAACCCAAACGTTATTAAAAATCAGCCATAATTGTCTGAATTGTCATGCGCAGAGAGAGGGGGGTAGGAGACTATGACGTCAATCTGAAGGCGAGTTAATTAAAATTGTAGCCACAGGGTTGTATTTTATGATAAAAATTAGCAAATAATGGTTTGACTACTAAGTTATTTTAAAAATGGTAAAAAAAACCAATTTTTCTGTTGCCTAAAAATATGACAATTTAGTTATTTTTTTTTTTTTCTTTCTAAACAGCAATGGATCTGGACTAATTAAGACTTGGAAAGTTCAGGAAAAATACTTAAAAAAATCTAAGATCAGTATAAGATTGAAAAAAACGTGTTTTAAAATCTCAAATCTCCATGTTAAAATCCCATACGCTATGCTATGTTTAAATACTCTATGGAATTTTATCATGAAAATTTGGTCGTAGATTTTTTTAAGAATTTTTTCTAAATTACCCAGGTCCTAATTAGTCCATAATCATCATTAATTAGTGGGGGGGGGGGTCTGAATATCATAATCTAGCCATTTTTGTCCATAACACAAACAAAAATCTAGGTTAGATTTTAATTTTCAAAATTGTTTTAAAAATACTTGAGGGGATAGAATAATTTTTAAATTTTTGGTTTAATTGTTTGTTGTATTAGTAATTAAATGTAATTATAATAACATTCAGTGTAAATTCGACAAAATTAATGTTCAGGTTGACGTCATAGCAATGGAACGTCATTAATTGTTACGTCAAAATCATTAACACCCTTCGGATAATATCCATTTAAATATCATTATGTTGAGGTTTACAGCGTTAATCTAGTATTTATTCTAACCCCCCCCCCCCGCCTAAAAATAGGCCTAATCCTTAAAGTATTCAAATACTGTTTTTTTTAATCAAAAAATATCATTTTGTTTGTCGTTTACATGAGGTTGGAAAATTACCACCAGATAAAAATCAGCGTTAAAAATAAGTGTGGTAATATTCGAATATTAGTGCCACTTCTCGATAATTTAGAAGTTATCACTGGTTTAATTTTATTCACAGAATGCTAATTTTATACCTGTTCTTTTTATAAAATAACCTTGGAAACGGATAATATAGCCGTTAAAAAGGACCTATTTCTATTCAAAATGTTGCCCTTTTCAAGGTTGGTACAAAGTATATTTTTTCTATACTTTTGCCAACCTTGAAACGAACAAAAATAGTCGATAAATAAACCTGTTTCTACTGAAAATGTTGCCTTTTTCAAGGTTGGGACGTAGTTGTCTAACAGAAAATGACCAATTTACGAGTAACGCGACTTTATGCATGCCCCCCGTAATATTTCACAGAGTATAATGTTGATAAAACCAAAAATATTGCCCTAGTTTATTGTAAAATAGCACGTCAAAAGTATCTTTGTAGCCTTTGCCACGATTGAGCATGCGTAGAAACGTTTCCTAGTAAATTTCCCTACCTAACAACAGCTTACTCGCCACTTAATTAAAAAAAAAAAAAATCACGTGACAGGAATAATTGCATCATCCAAATTTATGGATGTGAACTTAACAATTTTCACGCCAATTAAAAATGGTAGAATTGGTCTAGAACCATAACCTTATCAAATAAAAATCTTACAATTAAATTCCTATCCCAAAAAAGCGTACAGTTACGCCAGCGTTTAAGAATAGTAAGCATGAATATTTTCTTTCCCTTGGGTTTATTATTAGTATCCCTCCGCGTTAGCTGTTTTCGCATTGCTTACTTACAACTTTTCGCCACCAAGCCAAAAGACTAAGGATTTAAAATTTTGAACTGACTTACCCATCAGATTCATTTTGAAATACTTGTAGATACCGTTCAGCCTTGGCTTTCTTGTGATTCCATGTTGTTAATTTTACATCCATTAGTTGACGGCTTCAAATTTATCCAGAGAAATAACGGCCGACCTCCATTATCCTATTGAAAAATTAAGCCTCGTCAGCATCTCCATTGTAATTCAAATTGATATTTTTCACAGCACTCGTTTTTTAGATTTTATAAATTTACTAACCTTCACTCCGATTCCAAATTCCGCATCGGCTTCGTCGGAAGTTCAGTTATAAATGGATAAAACTTCGTAGTAATAGTTAAGTTTTTAAATGAAAATCATAAATTCGATTTAGCAGTGACAAGGAGAAAAGTTCTCGAACTTTCGGCATCTCGAGGCAAAGAAACAATGGCGGACTCGGAACTTCAAATGCAGGGTTGCCGGATGTCGTTGTTGGTCAACCGTTGGAAGTTTGAACACTGGAATAGGCGGGAACTTCTGTTAGATTTCATTTTGTAACGTAACTTTAAACCAGGATTAATATTCATTTAAACTAATAATTTAAAGTTAATATTTGAGTTTAGAATCTTATTTCAGCGGAAACAAACTACGATGGATACAGTTTTTGATCTAACACAAAATAATAAAGATTATCTTCTGACTTATTTACAGCCTTATTTTAGAATATAATCTTTGACCTCTTACGTTGTCGTCTGCTAGCTTCGCCTACGCTGTCGTATTCATATTAGGACTTTCTGGGAAAGTGGATTTGTAAACTTTTGAGATAATTTCGAAATTATTATGATGTTTTTTATGGTTTAAATTAGAATTTTTTAAGATGTTTAAGAAACTTAGGGAAAAATTGGCCGATGAGGTAAGGCAAAGCCCGCTTAGGATGCCTGGAACGTTTACCTTTGGAAATCCGACGTTACAGGTGGGACTTGGTCTTGATGATTTTGCTGGAATTAATTCTGCATGCATTTAGGCCCAGTTCCTAGTTAAAATATTTAATTAAACACTCTCATTAATCAAAATGTTGGAGAATATTTGTTTAATTTACTAACAACCACATTAATGCTTCTAAATTGGGCATACTTGACGTGCATGTTCATAATATGGAATGATTGCGATATTGTATAAATTACAATATATCCTAAATAATTGTGTAGTGTAAAATCGCAAATTATTTATGATAATTTACGTATGAGGCTCTGATAAACTAAACTTCAATAAGTTATGAAGCATATACTAATTAGCTTTTAGGGAAATTACAATAGAGGTGTGGGAGGTGTAATGTAATAAAGCCTGTAAAAGGTGGGGCAAATTTGCACGGAAACCTAATTATCCTGCTCTCAGTATAATATATTAAACAGTTTTCCAACATTTTGAAAATTATATATACGAAGATTTGTTTTAATAAGTTAGTTTATTTATAATTAGGCTGTGGGTGAAGTGAAAGAGCAAGAATTTCCGGGGGATGGGTTATCTAACGAGCAACAGTTTAGTATCACAGAAGATGACGGTACTTCGAGTGAAATGGGATCACCTCAAAGGGACTTAAATGCCACTGCCTCAAGTTCAAAAGTAAGTCTTATTTTTATATTAAATATAATTCTTGAGACCTTGTGGTAGAAATTGACGAGGAGTGAGTACTAATTTGATTATCAGATATTTGCCAAGTACTCATTATCAATAATCAAGGTTTATCGGTTACTGATTCAAATACTCGTTATCGATAATCAACTGAGTACTCATTCAGCCTAAAAACCAGCCATATTTCTCTCTGATTTTCATTATATATAGGTTGACGATTTGGATTCGAGTCTGTTTGTGCCAGTTTTGGGTAATCACAATACAGCGCGTTCAACTTACATTCCGCCTTCTGATCTCGAGAGTGAGGTTGAAGATCCCATCCAAACTCCACCAATGTTGGACGATTCCATCACGAAAGAGCAATTATTTCTCGCGTTGACCAAATTACACGCTAGGGTGCAAAGATATAAGACCAAATATTCCAAAGTTGCCGAAGCTTGTAAAACGGCTAACGCTGAAAAAGAAAAAATCATGGTAAGTTCATTTAACCATTTATCTTTTTGTAGTAGTGGCTGAAATTGGAACTATGTTCGTAATTTAAGCAGACGACATTAGATCATAGACTTTTGGTGTCATTACGACTTAAATTGTAATTTAATTTGAACTACAGAAAACTTTAGCTTCGAATCAAGATCAAATGTTAAGAAGAATGAGTGAACTTCGGGAACAGTGCAATTTAGAGAAACAAGCCAAAGCTCATTTGGAAGAAAATCTAAGATTGATGTTAGATGAGAAAGAAGATATGATTGGAGTTTTAAAAACTAAGGTATTGAAGCTATTTTAATTATTGAAATGGATTGAGCGAGTAATACGGTTGAATCGAGTAACTCGGTTGACGTTTATTGATTACGAGTACTCGATTCGGTAATCAATAAGCCTTGGCCTTGAATTTTGGTTAGTTACTGAGTAGGTGGTCATTATAAACCGTCTCTTACCTAGATTATAGTAAATAGGACATCAATTTATGACCAAAATTAATGTTTTATAAATTTTCTACGTTATTTTCTATCCTTAGATGAGTTTTAACTTGAAATATTTGATCTCAGAGTAATTTCAATTCCGTTTTTTTGACATCACAGTGAAGTTTTTCAATAAAATCTGCTGCTTTAGCTTGAATTGAATCAATTTAAGATAGCCAATGCCAAAGTACTTGTACTGACTGATTAAAAAACGAGTACTCGGTATTCAGTAATCAAATTTTTAAGGAAAATACTCGTTCAATCTTCATTCAAATCTCAAATATCAACAAAACTGACTACCCTTATTCCCACGCGTGATTTTTTTCTTCAGATTGATCTTTTAAAAGGTGGTCAAAATCCTGATCTTATTGATGAAGATGTAAAGAGTACGAAAAGCATTGACAGTTTTTCGATCTCAGAGGATCAAGACTGTGATAAAAAGTCTGTTAGATCTCAAGACGATAACAGTTCCAAAGATTCAGAATCAATCACAGTCTTGGAGAATAAAGTTAAAAGATTAGAAGAACTTCTTAGTCGATGTAAGAACGCTCTTCAAAGTAATAAGGAACGTTCCGAACAGCTTACTCTCGAACGAGATCGACTAGCCGATCAGTTGGAGCAAAAAGAACAGGAATTGCTTAAAATTCAGGTATTTAAATTAGCCAAGGCTTAACCTTCTAATTAAAAATTCTAATTTAAGAGTTTCTTTTCATTTTGTAGGAAGAAGAAAGTAACATTCAAGCTAATCTCCGTACGGAACTCTCCGAAATGTCTGAAAGACTTAACAAATTAAGGAAAGAGCAGGAAGAAATGGGGATGGCAATGGCCGAAACTAAACGATCGTTTCATCAAGAATTAGAAACGAGGGAGCAAAGACTCGCTGATACGCAAAAAGATCTCAATAAAGCCAAAGACGAAATCAATAAGATTCAACAACAATGTAAGTAACTTTATGTTGCTTAAAAGTTCCAGACTGTTTCTTAACATTCATGTACGTGTTTAATTTATCATTTAGGGCAAGACGAGACTTTTAAAGTTCAAAACTTGAGCGCCGAACTTGAGCAGATGGAAAAATCTTTAGACGAAGAAAAAGATGAAATGATTAAAAAATTATCCGAGAGTAAATCAGCGGCAATTGCGTTGCTTAAAGAACAACATCAAAAATCCTTAAAAGATATCGAAGAGGAATGCAAACGTAAAATTGAAGAAGCTGAGAAAAATGTTGCTGAAATTGTAAGTCTACAATTTTCCGTAATTTTTGTTTCTAGTTCTCGTTAACTTTTAGCTAAAAACTTAATTTAAATTAAGGAAAAAGAAAATACCGCTAAACTTAACGAAAATAACGCTTTTATCGAACGTTTGAAAGATGAAACGAGCGTAACTGTATCGGAACTTAATCAAAAGATTGAAAAATTAACGGACGAGTTAAACTTAAAAAGTCAGAGTTTATCGGATCAAAACCGCTTACAGGATCTTGTTAATTCATTGCAAACCCAAATAGAAGACTTAAAATTAGTTAATGAGAAATTAACCGCAGAAACGAGTCGCAAATATTCTGATTTGGAACAAGCTTTAATAAAATCTAACCATGATCTTGAAAATATGTTAACAGAGAAAAATAACATTACCGCTGAAAAAGAAACTTTAGATACGCATATTAATATCCTTAATAACTTCGTTAACGCTATCCAAGATCATACTTTACCGCTGTTTAATAAGTTTGATGACTTAAAATTGGATAAAAATGATTTGAACGCGTTAAGTACGAGCTTAAAAATAGCGATTGATCGATTTACGATTGAAAATTCGAAAATGGTTGACGAAATTCAACGTTTAACGAATGAGAATGAATTATTAATGGAACAATCGAAAAAGCTTAGCGAACTTCAATCGGAAATTGACGTTTTGAAAAATACTTCGGGAAATATCGATGAAGTTCAAAAGCAGTTATTAGCGGTTGAAGTTCTGCTCGAAAAATCAACTCAGGATTACGAAAAATTACGGTTTAAATACGATGAAACCGTATCTTGTAACGAATGTAAAGAAATAGAGCTGAAAAAGGAATTAGAAGCGTTACGCGGTTCGCTTATCGATAAAGAAAATCATATTGCGATTCTAAACGAGCGCTGTACCGCTTCTGATAACGAAATTTTGAATTTAAAAACCAGTTTAGAAGAATTAGAAAGCTTAAAAAATCTAAATTCTAAGCTGGAAAATGAAATTAAGAATCTTATCGAAGTTAATACCGCTAATGTTGATGATATTGCGATCAAAGATGGGGCTATTACGTCACTTAATGAAAAAAGTGGCGAACTTCAAAACGAGATTTTGAATCTGAGAAATAAGTTCGAAATTGAAAGCTCTAATACTGAAAAATTAACATCACAGCTAGAAAAAGCGATAACGGAAAGAGATAACTTAATAAAAGCAATTGAAGAAGGAAGTTCCGGTAATGAAATGTTATCGCATGAATTGGAAAGCACGAAAAATAAATTACAGCAGTTTGAAGTTGATAATATTGAGAAATCGAAGCGCTTATCAGAGACTGAGACGAGGGTCAAGGATCTTAACGCTGAATTGAATGAAACTAAAACAGAATTAATAAAAGCGGTTGAGGAATGGAGTACATTAGTTAACGAATTGGAAACTACGAAGAATCAATTACAGCAGTTGGAAAGCGATAATATCGAGAAATCAAACGCCTTATTGCAGTCTGAGACGCTTGTTAAGGATTTAAACGCTAAATTGGATGAGACTAAATCAGAGTTAATAAAAGCAGTTGAAGAATGTAATATATTAGCTAACGAATTAGAAACTACGAAAAGCAAATTACAGGAGTTGGAAGTTGATAATATTGAGAAAACAAACCGCTTATCGCAGGCAGAGACGCAGGGAAATGATTTAAACACAGAATTGAAAGAAAATAAATTAGAATTAATAAAACTGGTTGAAGAACGAATTACATTAGTAAACGAACTAGAAGCTACGAGAAATCAATTACAGCAACTGGAAGCTGATAATAAAGAGAAAACAAACCGCTTATCGGATATGGAGACAAAGGTTAATGATTTAAACACTGAATTGAACGAATCTAAATCAGAATTAATAAAAGCGGTTGAAGAACGTAATACTTTAGTAAACGAATTGGAAACTATGAAAAGCAAATTACAGCAGTTGGAAACCGAAAATATTGAGAAAACAAACCGCTTATCGCAGATGGAGTCGCAGATTAAAGATATAAACACTCAACTAAATGAAACTAAATGGGATTTAATGAAAACGATAGAAGACGGTAGTTCTGGCAATGAATCGATGAAAATTAAAATACGAGAATTAGAAGCTGAGAATGCTGATAAATTAAACAAATTAATGGAAATGGAACATAAGTTGAACGAATCACTTTCCGAATTAACCAATCTTATGGAACGGATCTTGGCTTTAGAGTCAGAAAAAACTAAACTACAAAGCGTCTGCTCAGAAAAGTCCAAACAAGTAGAAACGCTTGAAATTAAATTGCAAGAATCTGTTAATTTAACCGAAAAGTTTCGTAAAGATTTAGAACTTAACGAGGAAAAAATATTGGAGTTGGAAGAAGAGTGCCTTCAACTTAGAGACAATAATAGCGAAAGTCAATGTATTATACAAAAATTAGATAGCATTCGTAGCGAACTAAACGATATAAGGAGAGAAAAAACCGAATTGGAAAATACATTCGCGGAACGTTGCGAATTGCATGAAACCGAAAAAACTAGGGCCGCTAATAAAATAAAGGAATTACGAGCTCAGATTGGTGAACTTGAACTCGTTTCGAATGATAGGTGCCGGGAATTAGAAGAGCAATTGTCCATTTTGGATAAAAAGAATCGAGAGAATGAAGTTAAAATGTCGGAACAATCAGAAACGATTGAAAGTAAGAATTTAGAGTTGGAAGATTTATCCAATACTTGCGGTAGTTTTAAATCTCAATTAGTTTCGTTGGAGAGTGAGGTACGTGAAAAAGATAACACCATCTCTGAAATATCGGAGGAAAAACGCAACTTGGATGCAACGTTAAAGAGTAAAATCGAAGCCAATTCCATATTGGAATCGAAGATAATTCAATTCGAAACAGAACTTGGTACTTTAAATTCGTCCGAATACGAAATATTGAAACAACGTAACGATGATCTTGAAAAAGAACACGTAAGACTTCGAGCACAATTAGAAGAACGTGATGATAACTTAAGAACGATGGAAGAAACGTTAACCTCAGCTCGTCATGCTTGTGTCGAGTTAGAAACGAAACTACAAGAACATGAAACTTCTAACGATCGTAATGAAACTGAAGAAATGGTAGCTAATTTGAGGCAACAGATTGATCAGAAAAACCTAGAGATTGAAGCAATGGGTATCGAATTGTCGAGCGTAATGGGAAGAAATGTGGAACTCGAAAAAAATCTCAGAGATATTGATGAAGCGAGGTTAAAGATGAATACATTTGAAACAGAAATATCAGAGTTAAAGGAAAAATTAATGGAAGCGACTGAAAAACACGATGCAGCCCTAAGACAGAAAGAAGAAACGTATAATAAAGAAATCCAGTCGAAGGAAGAACTTATTGTAAGTATTTAAACTCCGTAATAACCGTAATGGCCACAGATTGATCGCAATCTTTTTAATTTTATGTTAGGCATCCTTGCGAGAAGATATAAAACTACGTAACATCCAATTGGACGAATGTCTCGTCGTATCAGAAGTGAATACTTCGGGAATCGCTCAAGAATTAGAAATTAGTAAAGAGAAACTCGAAGAGTTATCGAAAGAAAATTCCTTATTGAAACAAGAACTGAGCTCGAATTCCTCTATCGAGTCACCGTTCGAAACCAGCTTATTAGAAAATGTAACTCTTAATAATGATGAAGATTACGAAACTAGGCTTAAAAAGCTCGTCAAGTATTTCTCGGCGCAAATGAAAAAGAAGGAAGAAGAATATGAAAGAGAGCTAGGCGAAATAAAAGGTTAGTGTGATGAACGCCTTCTTTGTTAGAATTCTCATCTTGCTATTTCGTTATTTCAGAGCGTTACTTAGAACTAGAGGAAAAACTAGTCTACGAAAAAGATCAGAATGTTACGGGTATTGAGAAGCGATTGGCCGAACAGAGTGGTGCTATCGAGGAAATGAGGGAACATTTTCTTATTCAAATACAAGTAAGATTTTAACATTTCACTGCTTGACATTATAATCTCTACTAACTCCATTAGAAACTCTGATAAGAGTTAGAGAATGAGAGCTATTAGGCCTAATTGCTAAGCCTAAATATATCCGCACTATCTGATCGTTACAATGCAACCTAAATTGGGTCAACCGCGTCACAATGAAAAATCATGAGCCCCTTCGTACATTTTACGTAGAAATCATAAAATAGATACAATTTTTATCGATATAGGAAAAAGATGAGATCATTATGATGTTGCAAAAAGAAAATAATATACCACCCAAATCTGATTGGGATAATAATTGGGAATACGAAGAAGAATCGGCTGATAACGTGGTAAGGGCCGTATATGGAAATTACTCCTTAAGATCATAAAAATAGGCACCAATTTGACTCGATTTGGGCCTTGGTCAAAATTATCTCGCGTCAACACACGAATCTGATCGAATTCAGTTGAAACTTTACAATTTGGAACACTTTTGGCCAAAGTAGAAGATATTTCCTCAATTCAATGGAAAATATGAGGAAATCTCGCGTCACACGCTATTAAATTTGCGAGATCAATTTGACAAGGCCCAAATCAAGACCTGTACGTTGCTTAATACAACATGAATTGTCATTATAGGGGGGAGAAGATACGATACGGCATAAACACGACCGTGAAGTAAAGCAATCGACTAAGAGGTATACGAATGGAACATTAAAAACCATGTTTACTTACAAGTTTTGTTTAAAATGGCTTTCGAACTCTTATTTTCAGTGAAACTATGTCATCCAATATTTCCGTTTGTGCCAATGGAACGGATTCAGTCAATAGAAATAACTTTGGAGACTTAAGCACTGGTTTAGAACCAACAGAATACTTGGTAAGTAATTACTTTTAAACTAGAAAAAAAAATTAAGTTTTAGTTGATATTAACGAATAAAAATTTAATTTCAGTACTTACGTAATATTCTGCTAGAATATATGATGGGTAAAGAACCTGTGGTAAGTATTCGATTGTTTTTAAGGACAGTAATCACGAACTCATCTATAGGTCAGAGGGAACCGTAAAAATTTAATTTCCCCCACAAAATTGTAATATTTCAGACATTAGCTAAAGTAATTGCGGCGGTACTAAGATTTCCAAAAGACCTGACATCTCAGATTCTTAAACGCGAAGAAGCCAGGCAACATTCCACAATCACGACACCTTCCGTAAGTATTCGTTAATTTATCAATTTGCTCATTAAAAAAAAAACAATGTTTTCATTTAAAATTAATCCAAATTAATTATACTTTGTTATAATTTGAAACTTCGTATTAATTTTTGCCTTGTCTAATTTCTAAACCTTTTTTTTTTTTGGTTAATTTCGATTAAATTTGCATCGGCGCTTGCGCACTCCTTTCTGTTTTCTTTTAAAAACTAGCCTGATTCCTTGTAACGCTTGCTACGCTTTGATCCCGACCAATTTTCCCTTTGGATCTAATATGGTTTGTTATTTTAATATTCTTTAGAATATCTAGAGAAATATTTGTTTAAATTCTTAACCAACAATTAAAACAATATTAATTAGACTAATTGAACTTTTTACGTCAGAGTGACGTCGGTTTTACTTTCAATTTAAATACGCGCGTATCAAATCAAATAATGAAAATCTATTTGGTCGAATGCTGTTGAAATAATACTCTTTAGAATATCTAGAGAAATATTTGTTTAGATTCTTAACCATCAATTAAAACAATATTAATTGGACTAATTGAACTTTTTACGTCAGAGTGACGTAGGTTTTACTTTCAATACGCGCGTATCAAATAATAAGTCTATTTGGTCGAATGCTGTTGAAATTAACAATTTGGACCATTTTTGACTTTTGTTTCATTGATTGAAATGAAAAAACCCACGTGACACGTCAAGATACGCGTAGACGCGTGTCTTTTTCTCCATAATAATAAATTAACGAGTTACTAACCTTTTAAAACAAATTTCTTGAGACGTAACGTAACAATTTATTCATTTCCAGAGTAAATGGTGACCAAGATTAACCCAAATTTCGCCGCTTTGAAATACTAAAAAAAAAATTAAAATTAATTTATAATTATAGATTTTATTTTGTAAATTAACGCAAAAGTTCAGATTATAAGATTGTGTAAAAAGTTTATTTCGCAGTGAATGTATAAAAAAAAAAAAATAATGCAAGTAACGGTGATACGGAATAAACTATTTTACAAAATATCGTTACGATGATTGATTGATTTAAAGGGGGTAATTTAACATCACGTCTTGTCGGGCCAATTCCAATAACATAGGATCGTCGAAGAACTTGTTGATACTCACGTCTTCACTCAAACCCTAGAATAAAATATCGTTACGTTCCTCGATTGAGGATGGTTAAACAAACGTACAACGATACCAAAGCGTGCAAGAATGGTAATTAAGTAAAAAGAGGTACGTAACTAGGATTTATATCGCAAAGAAGCTTTAACCTCTATTTTTTCTGCCTTTATGTCGTTTTAATTAATTACTCGTCTTCGTTATCCCATTACGATTTTACGTAATCACTTTAGAAACATTCTACTTACAACGCAGCGTAGGATACGAGTTAATAGAAAGAATTACGTACCTTTCTCCTTCTAGTTTTAATCATAAACTCTCTGGCGAGATGAGGAGCGGGTTGGGGTTCCAATGGTTTAATCATGATACTTTTATCAAGAGGATCACCGGGAACAATCTGCCAATGATGAAACACTGACAGACAAAAAGCTTGCCCTTGGGTATGCGTTCGCAAATCGGTTTCGAAACCAAATGAATCGATAGCCGGAATGAAAGCTTTGATGGTGTAAAGAGGGGAACCAGGAACGGGTGCATCTTGCGTTACGTGACCTCTGTTTTAAAAATTAAACCGGAAGTCAAGGACGATAGTATATTGGTACACAAACAAGGGTTCTCTACAATATTTGGGTCTAAATACTAGATAGAGCTTGGCTATTTAGTTTTTGGTATAAATTGACCATGTCTATTTAGTTATGAGCCTACATTGATCCAGCCTGTTTAGTTTCGGGTCTAAATTGATCTTGCCTATTCAGTTTTAGGCTCAAATTGACCGTGGCTATTTTGTTCCGGACATAAATTGACCCTGGCTATTTAGTTTCAGCCTAAATTGACCCTGACTAACTAGTTTTGGGCCTAACTGACCCTGGCTATTAAATTTCGGGCCTAAATTATCGTTGCTATTTAGTTTTGGGCCTAAACTGACTCTGGCTATTTTAGTTTCAGGCATAAACTGACCCTGGCAATTTAGTTTCAGCCTAAATTGATGCTGGCTATTTACTTTCGGGCCTAAACTGACCCTGGCTATTTTAGTTATAGGCATAAATTGATCCTGGCTATTTACTTTCGGGCCTAAATTGACCCTGGCTATTTAGTTTTGGCCCAAGTTGACCCTGTATATTAATTTTGGGCCTAAAATGACAAGGGCTAGTAGTTCGGGCCTAGTTAGAAGTAAACAAAACATTGACTCACCTTCGCCTGGCTAATACGGTATATACGGCAGAAACGCAATCAGCCGGAGCTTGAACTTCAACGAAATAATAAGGCTCCATTAACCTAGGAGTAGCCATCAAGAAAGCCGAATAGGCCACTCTTCTAGCGGTTGGAATTACTTGACCTCCACCCCTATGAACAGGCTCGCCAGCTATTACAGCATCCAAGATCTTAAACTTTACATTTCTAATCGCTACAAAGAAAATTTAGGTTTTAAACCGTATGAAAACATCAGTTTGAACTACGAATTGAACTTACGTTCTTCGCATAAGGGACCTTCCCTCGTTGCCCATTGAAATCCTTGAACAATACTATCTTTCACCATACCCAATAAACTTTTGTCTACCTAATTGGTGGAACAAAGAATACTAATTGTCGGCTGTTTGTTTCAAACACGATGCAGACGATGAAAAGGTAGTAAAAAGTCAATTTGACCTTTTAACCTTTACCATGAAGCAACCCACCGTTAAAGGAACTATGAATACCCTTCTAGTTTAACCCAAAAAAAAAAAAAATTTAAGTAAAATAACGTACCTCAGAGGGTAGAGTATCATCAACAAGAATATTTGGTCCAGTTGGATCTGGACCAAACGCCCATATGGAACGAGCGGCTAACAAATCCCAATCGTATTTGGTTTGAAAAAATTCTCCGAGTTGTTTACGATTCCACCCTATCTGTACCACTTCTGTTTCTATGTCTTCAGCCAAACCTTTTTCTAACGGTTCAGCTATCATAGTCAATTTATTTCTAGAAGAAAATTCAACCTAACGTTAGCCTCTCTGTTTAACATGGACACGTAACCCGATTTCATTCAGGCCTCGTCAAACTGATCAAAATCAAGTGGATTGCCTTCATTTTTCTATTCGAAATTATTCTAGGGAATGTCTACTTTCTAACGGTGCAATCGGTTTTCGTCTAAGAGATTTTAGAGAAAAGTTACGGCCGTTTTAAGATAGGGGTCATTTTTGGACTTTTGGTCCTAA
Organism: Odiellus spinosus; assembly: GCA_963920705.1. Lineage (NCBI taxonomy): Eukaryota > Metazoa > Arthropoda > Arachnida > Opiliones > Phalangiidae > Odiellus > Odiellus spinosus. Next base: position 19,014,734 of record OY987232.1, on the reverse strand, counting down.
GCCTTGGCTTATTGAAAAATGATAATTTTAGGCACCAGGGAGTCTCAAACACGATCGATGTGAACCAAATCAAGTGGACTTTTGCTCCTAAGCCTTGGCCTGTAGATAAATGTGAATTTTAGGTACCAGGGTTCTCAAACATGAATGGGCTTTTTCTCCTAAGCCTTGGCTTATTAATAAATGTGAATTTTAGGCACCAGGGGTCTCAAACACGATCAAATTGAACCAAATCAAGTTAACTGGTGTAAAATGACATCTATTATGTTAAATATAAACAGAAACACTTACTTTTTATTGGGAGTTTCGGCAAAACACTTGAGAGATGAGGTTTCCACCACAGTCTCGCAAAAACAGACAACAGGATCGGCAACTTTTATATCTATTTTAAAAAACAACAACTAAATAATTTAGAAATGTAAAGAAAAACAATGATTTTGATAGAAACTTACCAATTTCAGAATACATCTTCCTTAAATCGTGCATAACGCAATCTAAGTAGAGTTCTCCAGTTCCTAATACGACGTGTTCACCAGATTCTTCAACGCGTGTCGTAACTAACGGATATGATTTATTGACTTTTCTCAATCCGTCGAGCATTTTTGGGAGTTCCGAAGGATTGACCGGTTCAACTGCGATCTTAATGACCGACTGAGTGTTGAATTTCAGCGGACGGAATATAAAAAGTTCGTCTTCGTCGCCATCTCCATTAGCAAATTCACCGTTTGCAGAACCGAGACTTACATCGACAATTGTTGATGTTTTAACAACGGGTTGGTCGATTCCTTCTATTAGGACCCAATTACCAGCTGGAACTCTATTGACTTCGATGTTGTACCTGGAATGGTTACATTAAATAAGTTAATCGTCGCGTCACATCAAGACGCGTTCCATTCTTACCTGGCTTCGTGAATCCATAATCTTCCAACAGCTAAAATTCTAGAATCTTCTTCGTCAAGAGACGTATAATTTTCACCAAGAATACGGACATCTTGATTAGCTTGTAAAGTTCCGCTCATGACGCGTCCGAATATGTGAAAACTGGACGCGTCTTGAGTCGAATATTGTTTGGTCGTATGAACGACTAATGGGCCTTCCGGGTCGCATTTGGACATATACGAAGCTAACTGAGATTCCATGGGTCCAGTGTAACAATGCTCTACTTTGGTGTTGCCGTTCTCAAAGGGACTAGGAATTTCGCTGACACACATCTCGACAAAACCTAACAAAAGAAATCACTTAATCTCTGACAAACTGATTTTGAAAATCATCAAATCTCTCCCAAACTGCTTTTAAAATCCCGAAATCAATCTCAAACTGGTTTTGATATTCCCAAATCTCTCCAAAACTGGCTTGAGACACCCAAATCTCTCCCAAACTGGCTTGAAATACCAAATCTCTCCCAAACTGGCTTTGAAATACCAAATCTCTCCCAAACTGGCCTTGAAATACCAAATCTCTCCCAAACTGGCTTTGAAATACCAAATCTCTCCCAAACTGGCTTTGAAACTGGCAAATCTCTCCCAAACAGGCTTCAAACCCTGAAATCTCTCCCAAAACTGACTTTGAAACCCTGAAATCTTTCCCAAAACTAGCTTTGAAAGACCAAATCTCTCACAAATGGGCTTCTAATTCTCAAATACAGCTTTGATATTCCCAAATCTCTCCCAAACTGGCAAATCTCTCCCAAACTTTCAAATCTCTCCCAAACTGGCAAATCTCTCCCAAACTTTCAAATCTCTCCCAAACTGGCAAATCTCTCAGAAACTGGCAAATCTCTCCCAAACAGGCTTCAAACCCTGAAATCTTTCCCAAAACTAGCTTTGAAAGACCAAATCTCTCACAAATGGGCTTCTAATTCTCAAATACAGCTTCGATATTCCCAAATCTCTCCCAAATACAGCTTTAAAATCCCGTCTCTGGTACATACCATTAAAATCGCCTTGAAATCTCGAACAAATCAATCTTAAGAGAGGTCTGATGTTCATTTTGGATTCAGTTTTGCTCAGTTTTATCGATAACTCGTCGAGAAGGCTAGGAAGTCTTTCGTCCACATCTCCTACTACTTGCGCAAACAATTTGTAAAGGGGTTCCAATATAAATTCCACAAAACTACGCTGAGCCGAACTATGAGGCGGTTTCTTCGTAAATTTGCGACTGTACGTTCAATGACAAAAGTGTTAAGTTAAAAGTCCCCAAAAATACGTCAAAAAACACAAAATACCCAAAAGAAAAGGTCAATAAACACAAAATACCCCAAAAAAAGGTCTATTAACACAAAATACCCAAAAAAAAAGGTCTAAAAACACAAAATAACCAAAAGAAAAGGTCTATAAACACAAAATGCCCCAAAAAATAGGTCTAAAAACACAAAATACCCAAAAAATGGTCTAAAAACATAAAATACCCAAAAGAAAAAGGTCTAAAAACACAAAATACCCAAAAGAAAAGGTCTATAAACACAAAATACCCAAGAAAAAGGTCTAATAACACAAAATACCCAAGAAAAAAGGTCTAATAACACAAAATACCCAAAAGAAGGTCTAAAAACACAAAATACCCAAAAAAAAAAGGTCTAAAAACACAAAATAACCAAAAAAATATGTCTTACGTTTTGCTGTTGAAATACAAGTCTCCCCATAATCTCCTGGCAAATTCATTCGTGTTAATTTCTCCTCCGTAACTTTGCGAATATAACTGAGCGAAAGATTTAAGGGTAAAACACACGCTATACTGAGAGCTCGCGAAACAAACATTCCCCAAAAGAGGAGAGATGGTTCTTTGCTCATTTTCATCGGAAAAAGTTCTGAAAAAAAGCAAATTACTTAAACGTATATTCAATTTTAAATATGGAAGCATCTACTTACGCGAGCAATGAATTTAATTCTTCAATAATATGACGTAATTTGTAATAAGCGTCTTGGGGCGGAAGTTTTAACTCAAGCATAAGACGATCAATTTTATTAATGCAAACGGTTATCGCGCATTTTTCTTGAACAGCGTGTTTAAGAAGTCTTTCCGTGTTCAACATGACCTTCAAATTATAAAAATGACGTTTGGAAAAGGATGTCAAGGACATTTGCGTCATTATTTAGTCTCGGAAAATGCAAATACTCGTTTAAAACTAATTATTAGAATGCTAAGACACTTAATTTGTTAATTATCCTAGCGTTAATTCGTCAAAATTGAACTCACCCCTTCAGCGGCATCCACAAATAGTACGATACCATCGCACAATCTTATCGCGGCTGTGACTTCATCGGAGAAGTTAACGTGGCCTTATATTCGAGATAAAATAGTTTTAGCCGCTGTAATTTAATTAAAAGTTTAATTAACATTTACCTGGTGTATCGAAAACATTCATAAGGTATGATTTTCCTTTTAAATCTTGCATGACTAACGTTACCGGCGTCGCTTTAATGCTTACTCCTCTCTGCATTAATTAAAGTTAATGAAATTAACGAAAAATGAATAAAAGCCAAGGCTTAACTTACCTCTTGTTCAGTATACAAAACATCAGTGTATCGCAACTGATAAATTGAAAACACGAATTTAATTTCACTTTAAACTCGAAAATTTGATTTAAAACTTACATTTTTCTCCTCTTTCAATCGTAGATCGGGATGCGTTTGTTCGATAAGACAGTCAACGAAAGAAGTCTTACCGTGATGTAAATGACCAACTAACGCTACATTACGAATCAATTCCGAATTGTCCATAAGATCGGCTAAAAACCTAAGGAATATCCCCTTATTTATTAAATATATTCGAATTATTTAATGAAAAACTTACTCTAAATTGTACGTCGTAGTTGGAGTATCTTGTTCAACGCATAAAAACTTTCTTTGTTTGATTGGAGCGATGATTGGTTCTGAAATTTAATGTTTAAGTGAAAATTTAAACGCCAAGAATTGTTTAAGATTTACCAGTGAGTGGTTGAGCATCTTCTTCTTGAACTATAGTTTCTACATCAGGACCGTATATTTCCTCAGCTGTCGGGTAATATTTTTTGTCTTCGTGTAAGACAATTTGCATGGAAGCGTTCGGTCCATCATCTCCATCACCATCCGCTTCCATAAGTTCGTCTCCTCGAACCGCAGCGTCATCCTATATCGTAATTAAAACATTATAAATTATCAGTATCAGAAAGAAACGAATGATCTTACATCAAAATTCGTCGAGATTCCCTCATTGTCTTCATCAGCATCAAAATCATCTTGTTCGTTGCCGGAGTCGGAATCGAGATCTGGCCCAATATAATTACCAAACTCGTCGTAAAGATCCGAATCCATGTTTTAATCTTAAATAGATTAACATCAACTGTTCAAAAACCTAATTTACACTTAATTTTTATGCAGAATAATTAATATTGGATTATTATCGGCGCGTTTCACTAAGCCTAAACCGGACTCGCTCGTTTTCTGATTAGCAGACTACAAATTGTAGCAAGGAGTATTACTACAAATTGTAGCAAGGAGTATTACTACTAATTGTAGTGGAAACTGTAAAGATGCGAGATATTGAGAATGGTGTCAAGAACGTGTGTCCAACAAATTATGACTAAGATAACTTCCGGTACGAGCTACTAAAAACCGCAAAATATTTAAACTTTTCCAATTGTCCGATTACCGCTGCTTATTTCCGTTTTAGAATATGACAAAAACTATAACAAAACTTAAGAATACGTGGTCTAAAAACATCCTCTCCCTTTCAATTTTGAAACTTAAATTAGCTAATCCAAAAATAGGCTTAGCTGAATTCCGTCGCATTGAAGAGTCAAGCGACCAATCAGCAAATGCCGGTTGTTATAGGGACTACCAGCGATTTATAAATCCCCTTTAAAGTCGCCTTTTCTAACTTAGCAGACGACGTTGTACAAAACAAATTGTACAGTCAAAGCGCGGCTTTATGTAAGGGAAGAGCATTTAAAGGGGCAGGATTCAGAACAGATAGGGCCTTAACCCAAAATGAATCGAAAAAAAAAAAAAAAATCACTTGTGATTATGTTGCATTCTCCCTTTAAGATAAAACTAGTTCTTCATTGAATGACCTTGAGTAAATAAAAACATTTCTTTTGTATGTTCTTGAGTGTCACAACTTGGTTCTTGTAAGAATGTTACGTTTACCTGTAGCATTCGTCTGGGAATGGTCAGTGTTTTCCTTGGAAACGGTATCTATGGATCTATAGTTCCTTCGCGAACAGACGTATCTCTTATAAGTGGGCTAACTCAATCATATACCGACGTTGCACGCGACTGGTCAAGAGGCAAACGTGACCCTTGTTAATTCTATAAAGCTGCGTGGAATAAGCGGAGAAATTCCAAGAGCGACAAATCTAGAGAAAATGTTTTTGGATAAAATCTGTATCAGAGAATGCTTGTACTTTAGTTTGTTTAGTTTAAATTTAATTTCGTCTTACTCTTACGCTAATAAGAATAATAATGAAGCAGAACATAAGTTCATTTTCAACGCAAGTTCGTGCGATTCTTTGGAACCTGTTTATATGATGGAACGAATGTCTGTTACAACAACAACTCAAATTACAACCAACGTTAGTAATTCGGACAATGAAAATCAAGAAGCTGTAGCGATGGAGATACCGAAACTAGAACTAATTACGGATGAAATTTTTAAAATTAAACTTAATGATACTGTTTACAGAAGAAATCGCGTCATTCAAAGTAAGACAGTTTTAATTCTGATTAAAATTAAAATTAATGTAACAAAATTTCGGTTACTTTAGCAGAAGAAACTTTTAAATAGTTTTTAAACGTTTTAGAAAGGTCAAATGGTTAAATTTTGGGGTCAACTGTAAAGATAATTTATCAAATTAGCTAATTATTATCTTGAAAAGTTAATTTGAATATTCATAACGGTTGGAAAACGGCTTCAAAGGCTCTAGTTGTTTGTTCCCCAATCGAAATCACAATCTTCTGTGTTTCAAAATTTAAGTATGAATTATAGTTTTAAGTTAATTTCAATTTAAATTAACATTATCTACAATTTAAAGATAAAATTCTAGTTAATAAAACTACAATTTTATCTATTTTTGGGAATAAGGCTGTAAAACTGGACCTGTTTACTTTCATGGAATACAGTCATAGACTTTTGGTTTCATTTATAGCCGGTTGACCGTTACAATATATATTATTTCGATCAAAATAAATTTTCTATCTACCATATTTTTAGCAACAACGTAGCCATAATTAGTAACACACCCTTTTCCGAATACGAAGCTTTTAAACTTTTATTATCAAAGTGATAATGAAGATTAGTAGAGCCACATTTTCAATGAAGATTTTTGTGGTCAAAAAAGTAACTTAAGTTTCGAAGTTAATTTCCTGAACATTTCTAAATAATTTCCCTGGTCAATTTTAATATTTTTTTCATGAATTTGTTCTTATTTGGCAAGCTCTTGGGAATTCCCTAACCTTTCGGGCCAATTTCCAAATTCCCCGATTTCTCCCTAACCTTTTGGACCAATTTCCAAATTCCCTGACTTTTCCCAGACATAATGGGCCAGTTTACAAATTCCTTGACTTCTCTCTGACCTTTTGGGGTAATTTCCATATTCCCTGACTTTTCCCTGACCTTTTGGGCCAATTTCCATATTCCCTGACTTTTCCCTGACCTTTTGGGCCAATTTCCATATTCCCTTACCTTTTGGATAATTTCCAATTGACTTTTCCAGGTTTTCCAGGTCGTATAAGAACCCTGTTTACGCATAGTACAAAAAATTATGCAAACCAATTGAAATTTTTGAAATTCTTATTTTTAAAAACTATGCCTACTTCATTTTCCCTTTAATCCCGAATCATAGGAGCGTAACAGCTGGGCTAATATATATATTTTAACCCAAGTCATTTTTTTTTACTAATAAAGCCTAATTTCATATCGATTTAAGCCTAAAAAGTTGCCACCCATATTAATTTTAACTCACTTATCTAAAGCGAATTCATTAATTTTCATGTCTCGCTAAAAGTCTAATAAGGTAAAATTGGAACCATTTTATTCGCCTAATCGAGCGGACAGTCTGGTTACTAAAATAGGATCAACTAATGAAAAGCATTGAAGCATTTAAAACATTTACGATGATGAAGAATAATGAGATATGTAACTCCTAATTTTGAAAGGTCACACGCCCTTCTCTATCAAAAATAGTTTATCATAAGTTAATAACAGACTACGTATAAGTTAGACCGGTTCTTAAGAAACATCAAAATTAAAATATGACAAATTTCCAAACGTCTGCCTCTCCTTGTATACATTCTCCATGCTTCAATGCTTCGTCGAGTGATAGATAGCTATTACCAGAAGCCGATGAAACCCTCCTTCGAAGTCTACTACTCTAATGTTCCATGTAGCGCTCCTCTCTGTATGGGTAAAATTCCCAATTTTACGAGATCGGAGGGGTCCTACTTCATACCCCCCCTGTCTACGGAAAATTGGAAATTCTCTCTCTCCACAAACGACGACGTTTTTTTGACGAACTCCGAGACTGCTAGAGATATTCGCTGGACGAACTCCCGCTCCGAAAATATCTACCGTTAGGAGGCGTACGAATCGCGCTTTTTGAAACTAACCCATACAGAGAGGGGTAGACAAGACCCGGGAGTAATAGACTTCAAAGGAGGGTTTCATCGGCTTCTGCTATTAATAAGTTTGTTTATTTGTAATCAAATGCCCTACCCCAATGTACACGTAGACAGAGATGTTTCCGAAAACACCGCCCAAATGGGATCATATTAGATATAGACCCCAATTATGGAATTAAGGTCAAAAGGAACTTACTAATATCAGAAATTAACAGTGTACGCTTAGAAGTAAATTAAGATAGAAGTAAAAGGTGAATTTCGTCAGAAAAAAATTCATTTCAAGAAATAGGCCTAGAAAACGAACGCTATGGAGTAAAAAACACATAAATAGGCCTAATTATTTCTGTTTACCGTTGTTCATAGAATTAACCAATCAAGTGCACTTTTTTGAGGCTAGCACCTCATAGGCTCTTGTTACAATGCACGCAAGTTGGAAATGAATAATAAAGGTTATTGTCCGCTTAATATAACAACAAGTCGATCAAAACATTCAGGCCTGTATAATAAAAACCATAATAATATCAATTTAGCTTTGTTGTGTTTGGAAAAGTAAATTTTCCTATTTCTATTATAACTATATTGAAAATTGCAGCATTGAGGTTTTTTTATACATCATTTTAAGTCTTTTGGGAACCCGAGGGATGGAAAAATTGCCATTAATTTAAGATTTTGAGATTTAAAATATGTTTTTTGGAAAATTTTGTTAATTTCCCATATAAAACTTCGTCTGAAACAAGTGTATACGGTAGTTTGACAAGCGTCTGACCCCTTCTGGACCCCTGGGAAACCTTACCCAGTCAAGCTCCATTGACTACGTCTTGCAAAAAGGTTAACATACATTATTGACTGTTTACATAGATATATTTCGTGTCTCGAACGCTAGCTAGGACTGGTACTACAAATGACATCTAGGCCTAGTAAAGTATCGGAAAACTTTGCTACGATCATTCATTTCCGTTTCAAGACGAGGTCATCCAGTCTATCATTAAGTCTAAATAATTTATTTCCGTCAGAACATATCGATTTACGACAAAAAAATGGAAATAAATTGTTCTTGTTTTAATGGTTGTACGTCTGAGAAAATTGCAAAAAAAGCGTAATTTTGTGACTAATACTACTAACAAAAGTCTATATCTTTATTCCTCATAAAAGTAAACAACGCCACGTATCTTAATACCAGAGGTATATAATAACCCCCTTCGGGGGGAAGTATGAAAGCCCCTATACTACCAATGCTAAAAATCACGAACAACAAGAGCCCGCTGCTGACTATCTAGGCCACTAGCTCGCGCTGGACTTCTCAATGTCGCTACTCTAGTAAATGCTCTTTGTATAAACAAGACGGCTCGATTTGTGTTTAGAACTTCCTGTCTCAGGAGTCAGGCTGTCTGTTAAAATGGAGTCGAAGGTTGACTTCAGCTCGCGAGTTCCGGAAGTGCGCGTAGGGAAATTTTAGTCAGGTTCAAAATGGTGTAACTATTTTTTGGGAGTAAAGCGGTGTGTCGATCCGCCGCGATTTACGCCGGGCACTCGTTGTTCGTCGATTTTGCCTACCTTTCATACTTCCCCCCGAAGGGGGTTATTATATACCTCTGTTAATACTATTAGAAAAGGCCCTGTTTTGTTTCATAGTCCATTACTTAAAAATAGACAAAAAAATCATCACCCCTGTCTTGCTCGAGTGATTTGGACTCTTCAGCTCGATATTTTGAGTCGGGAGAGAGAGAGAGAGAGAGGGATGGAATTTAGGCGGGCCGCGCTTGGCTATACGGTCTTCCCTCCTTCCAACTCCGCAACATTTGACTATAATTACAGTTGACTTGGAGGCCTTATCGGAAGATGTGACAATTGAAGGATACGCTATTCAGATCCGACCAGTTTCAGACTCTACGGATAACGAAGAAGAACCGGAAGATCATAAAAGAGTTGGTAGTTTCATGGTTGATTCGGAGAAAATGGAAATGACGCAAAAATGCGATGGTGACCAAGATGATGACGCGTTTCTTACAACCGGACCAAAGTTCACATCCAAATCGCTTAAGAATAAGAATATGACAACGATATATTGGAGAGCTCCTGATAATCCTAATGATAAACTAATTGCCGAGTAAGTTAATTAATTTTGGGATTTAGATTTAGCCAGAAGCCGATGAAACCCTCCTTTGAAGTCTATTACTCCCGGGTCTTATCTACCCCTCTCTGTATGGGTTAGTTTCAAAAGGCGCGATTCATACGCCTCCTAACGGTAGATGTTTTCGGAGCGGGAGTTCGTCGAGCGAATATCTCTAGCAGCCTCGGAGTTCGTCCAAAAAACGTCGTCGTTTGTGGAGAGAGAGAATTTCCAATTTTCCGTAGACAGGGGGGATGAAGTAGGACCCCTTCTAACTCGTAAAATTGGGAATTTTACCCATACAGAGAGGAGCGCTATATGGAACATTGGAGTAGTAGACTTCAAAGGAGGGTTCTGATTTAGGGCAGATTTAAACTATATTTGAACCAAATCTTCTCATGATTTTGATTCGTTAATAAATTAGAGCCGCAATTATAATGACTGACATGAAGTATTGGAAAGGAAAAAGTGATCAAATAATGACATTCAACGAATTCCGTAAGTTAATTAATCAAAGTAAACTACTAATTAAATATAAATAGGATTAATGAGGATTGTTTGAAATTATTTCAGCGCCATCTAAAAAGACGTGTGGTTTAGAAAAAAGTTGCGTTCGAATTGGAAAAGCTGGAAAAGACGGATGTACTCCAGATGGTTGCGAATATTTCCTAACTTGGCAACTAGTTGATAACAATCGAACTGTCGATTTTGTTGTGGGTGGAAAATTGGCAGTTAACCAGTACTTGGGGATTGGATTTTTGAAGGCCATGGGAAAAGTGAGTTCTTAATATCAATTTATTCCTCAAAAGTAAACAACGCCTCGTAGCCAAGCGCGGCCCGCCTAATTCCAACACTCTCTCCCGGCTCAATATCGAGGAATAGTCCAAATTACTCTAGCTAGACAGGGGTGATGACTTTTTTGTTTATTTTTAAGTGATGGGCTACCTGGACTGATAGTATTAACAGAAGTAGATGAAACCCTCCTTTGAAGTCTACTACTCTAATGTTCGATATAGCGCTCCTCTCTGTATGGGTAAAATTCCCAATTTTACGAGATCGGAGGGGTCCTACTTCATCCCCCCTGTCTACGGAAAATTGGAAATTCTCTCTCTCCACAAACGACGACGTTTTTTTGGACGAACTCCAAGGTTGCTAGAGATATTCGCTTAACGAACTCCCGCTCCGAAAATATCTACCGTTAGGAGGCGTACGAATCGCGCTTTTTGAAACTAACCCATATAGAGAGGGGTAGACAAGACCCGGGAGTAATAGACTTCAAAGGAGGGTTTCATCGGCTTCTGGTATTAAGCTATGTAATAAAATGATAGATTTTTGTTAATATGAATTTTGTTTGAAATTTCAGTATCCATTTAACATGACTCTACTTTCCTGCAATCGACTGTCACAAAACGATGCCGAAATTAAATCATATTTTATGATGGATAAAAAATCACCACTAGATGAAATAAATTTCCAATTTCACAACCCAATGTTCGACCCAGATGGACACGAAAGATTATGGTGTAAGTTTTCAAGGCCATACCTTCCTCCAGTACCAGAAGATTCCGCAATTCCACCCTTGGATTTCAGCGAAAATTACACTTTAATTTACATCATTGGCAAACTTAATGGTAATTATATTTAAAATGTCTTTTAAAGATAATGGATACAAATTTACGGCAACAGACCTAGCCGGTTTAATCAGATTTAAACGAGGTTTAATCACAATTAACCAAGGCTTAAATCTGGTCTAATTACGCCACGTTTGAGGAGGGTATATTTAAAATTCTAATTAATATTTTTATTTTTAGAATCGATGCCACTTATTCCTGATAAACTGGCATTTGGGGGTAGTGAAGGAGCTTGGTCTATAATGGAACTCATTACTATTAGCCAGGTTATCGATGTCCCACTAAGTTCAACTGGATCGACTAATAAATTTACGCTAATTAGTTTGTTTTTGCATATTTTATGTTTCCTGCATTTCATGACTAAAAGCTTCGTTTAAAACTAAATTATTAAATGAATTATTTATTCAGGATTGCCACAGTTTTTTCAGATTCAAATTCCAGGTTTTTCCCTGACCTTTTCCAACGATTTTCCCTGACCGTTTCGGCTAATACTACACAATTTTTAAGCTTTTATTGTTTTATATAAACGCGTTGGCCAAACTGCAGCTGCGTATCTTTGTTCTAATCTATACAACTGACACGCCGTCAGCTGATAATCTTTTCCGGGGATAATGCTTGTAATTTCCTGGCTTCTTGAAAGATCTTTAAATTCCCTGACCTTTTAAAATATCTTAAAATTCCCTGACTTTTTTGGCTCATTTTAAAATTCCCTGTTTTCCCTGAAATGTGGCAACCCTGTTACTATATCAATTTGAATATGCCTGAAAATTATAAAAATAGCATCGAATGAATTTAAATTGTCATACTTGTATATTATACTTATGATATTGATAATAAAACATATATATTAATAAATAAAAATAATCATAATGAGCTTAAACAACTTAATAGTGGTTTACACGCGTTAATTTATGCAAATATATTTAATTGTTAAATAATATAAAGTATATTAATGTATATATAATTCTGGACTAGCACAATAAAATAATTATGAATAAATATTGCATTAACTAGCCTAGATATTATTCGTCAAAAATAGAGCTCGGAATTCGTATACCTTTTATTTAATTGAATAAGAGCATCTGTGAATGTCAATCGGATATTAAAATATCCATTTCTTATTCGAGTGTTAACGGATACCCGAATGTAACGGCAAACTAACGCGATTCCTACTCATTGTTAAATTGGGAAATTGATACGAGTTATAAAGTTATTCATTCGCCGATAACGACAATTTGAAACCAAAGAGTTTCTTCGTCTATTTTAACCAAAATTGAGATCTCGAAGCTAGAACCGTTCCTTTCGATTTAGACGAACAAAATGGAATTATTATATTTCATTCGTCTATTAGGGATTTCGAGAAACGTCGTATTTTTATCTCGGCCCGTTATCCAAGTTCGAATAAATTGATGGATAATTCGTTTATTAATTTAAAATTTTATCTCCGGGTCTAATTCGTATCCAGCATTTGAATACGATTCAGTTTATAGAATTTGAGGATTTATATTAACTTAATTTATCCGAGATTAAAATATCAGAAAATAAGAATAGTTATCAATGGATATCCTGAGTTATTCATCGTAAATTTTAACAATTAGGCATAGATAAAATCTAGAACATATCCTCTATTCCAAATTAATTTAAATCGAATCGTAGAAAAACCAAATTACAAAAATGGCAGTAAAGTGCAGCTTCGTAACACCTGCCAAATTCCCTAGCTTCAATATTTTCTCACCCCTATCCGATTACGAGTTAAACCGAAATTACTGATCCGAGATACCAGGGGTCACGCGTGTTGAAGGGACACATAGGTTACTCGCCTCAATTTTACGCTTTAAAGAGTCAGCTTTTCTCCCCATTCCTCCCAAAAAAGTCCCTCTTATAAAAATTATCTTTGATAACGAAACTACGCATTCCTTCACTTAAACACGATTTAATTCATGAAATTAAACTTAATTAACTTTAAAAAGGTTGTTAAACATCGCGATAAAATGTTATATTAACCTCTCTCAAACCGCTAAGCCTTTTTCAAAGCCTAAATTATTTTTATTAAGCCTAATCAAACACTAATTAATTTATTATGTCCGTAACTTTACCGAGAATGTTCTATAAATGTCTGGAGAGGTCTTGAAAAGTCTGGGGAGGTCTAGAAAGATTTGGAAAGTTTTAGAAAGGGTTGGAAAGTTCTAATAAATTCTAGAAAAGTCTGGAAAATTCTAGAAAACTCCCGTGATTTCAATTAGAATCGACAGTAGAGACAAAACTTGGCTATCATCATATCTCAAAATGAACAACAATAAATGATACATACAATGGCTTTATACACATTACCAACTGAAAATGAAATTAACTATACCAAAACACGTGGTGATTCTCTCAGGGTATTTAACCTACAAATGACCCCGTATAGGGCGATTAAGTCTTTCCCCCTTCCCTCGTTCTAAACGCGCGTGACCTCAAAGGCGACGCGCCAAAAATCAATTTAATCCAAGGGTAGTTTTTACCTAATACCATCGTAGTTTGCGCTAGACTCGAAGCTACAAAAACTTCCCATTCAAAATATCTACGCCTATTTCATACCTTCAAGCAGATGAAAAGTATTACACGCATTGAAAATTTAATCTGGGCCGAACTAAACGGTCACTAGACAATAAATTCAAAATCAAGCAACGCTATTGGAAGCTAAAACTGATAATAAAATATAGTGTACGTATTATACAGGGAATTAGGCTTAATATATATTATTTCTAATTCAATAAATAGTAAATGATTAAGGGGAGATTTCTCTCCACATGGATAATCGCTTCCCAAGCGAGTATTGAAAAGATAGAGCCTTATCTAAATGCAAATATGTCGTATCTGAAAAATTATAATTTTATACTAATGTATTCGAGACACTCTAGCGGTTGCAGTGTAAATAGTGAACGAAAGAGCCGACACTCTGCACGGAGAGAGAAATTCATTCTGGAGTTGGAAGGATGGAAGGCGATATTACTAGAGAAGCGTGGCCCGCCTAAATTCCCTCCCTCTCTCTCTCCAGACTAAAAATATACAGGAAGAGTCCAAATCATACGAGCAAGACAGGGGTGATGACTTTTTTGTCTATTTTTAAGTGATGTGATATGAAACAAAACTGTAGGGGAACCTTTGTTGATAGCATTAAGTGATAGACTAATGGTTAAAAATGCTTCGAATTAAGGTGATTACACGAGTACCCTATGACCCCAATCAGAAGTAGATGAAACCCTCCTTTGAAGTCTATTACTCCCGGGTCTTGTCTGCCCCTCTCTGTATGGGTTAGTTTCAAAAAGCGCGATTCGTACGCCTCCTAACGGTAGATATTTTCGGAGCGGGAGTTCGTCCAGCGAATATATCTAGCAGCCTCGGAGTTCGTCAAAAAAAACGGCGTCGTTTGTGGAGAGAGAGAATTTCCAATTTTCCGTAGACAGGGGGGTATGAAGTAGGACCCCTCCGATCTCGTAAAATTGGGAATTTTACCCATACAGAGAGGAGCGCTATATGGAACATTGGAGTAGTAGACTTCAAAAGAGGGTTTCATCGGCTTCTGCCCCAATTGAAATCAGTCCATTTGATATTTTATTTAAAATTAAATTACGAATTTCCGATCCAATTTCCCTGAAAACGTAGTTACAACAATTTTGCTTTCAAAAATCGGTTGGTACGCTCCAAGTACGCTGTCACTCGGGAAGGATTAGCCGATTAAAAGTATATTAAGCCAGTTTGCTTAAGCCCCGAGCCAGTTAGTCTCTCCCCTATCAGCTGCTTCGTAAAAATGACGTCTTTTTCAATAAGAATTTAGAGCAACAAACAGTCGCGCAAAGAGAGGGGAGATTAAACATACACCAAGCTTAAATACAAGGGGAAAAAAACTGAATAGATCCATAGAGGGGATGAATTTCAAGCTTAAGCTTACCTAATTTTACTTATATGATTGATAAGGTGAGTTTTCATGAGCCATAATTTTAAAAATGATGTTGTAACTAATTTTTAAATAATATATTTAGTTATATTTGTTTGAGTAGAATTTCATTTCTTAAAATCCTAATTCACCAATAAAATTTTTTGCAAAAAAATATTAAACTAGAAATAAATTTAAAATAGGCTTAGCGGGATTAATGGCGATCACGTGATTATCTTCGCATTGAAGGGTCATAGACCAATAAGATCTCTGTTAGATTTCCAACCAAATTCAATGGAAAGAAATACATAATCTTCATGAATCCAGCTAAGCCTATTTTCAAATTTAGTTTTAAAATTATTTCTACTTTAAAATTTGTTCGTAATTTTGTTTTACTGTTGGATTAGGTCTTTTTAAACGATAAGGAATCACTAAAAAAAAATACTTTCAAGGTTGCAATTCTCCTCATTTTCTATACAAATATCTATGAAAACCTACCTTAATAAATTTCAACGCAAGGAGGGTTCAATGGTTCAATATGAAATATTGAATAGAAGTGAAAGCTAATAACAGTTTTTTTATAATTGGCATCAGAAGCCGATGAAACCCTCCTTTGAAGTCTACTACTCTAATGTTCGATATAGCGCTCCTCTCTGTATGGGTAAAATTCCCAATTTTACGAGATCGGAGGGGTCCTACTTCATACCCCCCTGTCTACGGAAAATTGGAAATTCTCTCTCTCCACAAACGACGACGTTTTTTGGACGAACTCCGAGGCTGCTAGAGATATTCGCTCGACGAACTCCCGCTCCGAAAATATCTACCGTTAGGAGGCGTACGAATCGCGCTTTTTGAGAATAACCCAAACAGAGAGGGGTAGACAAGACCCGGGAGTAATAGACTTCAAAGGAGGGTTTCATCGGCTTCTGTTGGCATGAACTGTAGCCTAAAGCCTCTATTCATTCGGTGTCAAGCTCTAAATCTCTACATAGGAGGCAAAAAGTATAATATTTTTACAGTTTATTATGCTAACAATATGAGGGGGAGATAATCCAGGCTTGACTTAGGATCAGAATTGATATCTTTGTTGCGTACACTTGATATCACCCCGCAAACGCACGTGCAAAAGTTTCCTACAAGTCTTTTTTATTTAAATTAGGATTCAAGTGGTATTGACATAATGGGAATGGTTAAACGCGTATTGATATATAATGTTAAATACAAATATAGATGAAAATAGTACGGATTAACTCTTCTTGAATAAGAATTAACATAAGCACGTGGCATTGATTGTTAAATTTATATTGTTACTTCATTTTGTTAACCAAACACTTGGTGAGAATTGACACTACTTGAAAGGTAATGTTATGTTTAATTGAAATTACAGCTAGGAATTCGTATAATTTTTATTAATTAAGATAAAGTAAAAAAACCTAATCCATATCCGTTTTTATCCAAAAATGGCCGCCTTATCTTCGAATATTATCCATGGCGTTATACGCGAGGATAAAAATTTAATTCAAAATTAATTTTCCCTGAAAAATTACGAATAAAAAGATGATTTAAAATCTTATCGTTTTATTTCTATTCTTCGAATTAAAAGTCAATCTGAAATATTGTTTCTTATATTTTCGACTAATTCTGGAAACGCCAATGTTTCTTATCCATCGTTATACGTTTGAAAACGAGTAATTTGTAGATAGATAAAGCGGCGAAGGCTTATCTTCGGATAAACCATTTAACAATTATACGAATATAGAAATTTCATTTTTTAGTTACAATTTTATCCGAAAATGGGCGATTATAAAATATGTATTTTTCGTGTCGCTATAATTTTGTTCTATGACATATGTATATATATTTTGAATAGTTTTTTAACGATCAACCCGAAAATATGACTCAATTTCAATTAAGAGTCCATGCAAAATTGGTGATACGTTCACTATAACCTTCGAATATTTATTATTATTCTTTAAAAATTAGTTCATTAATTCAGTTTCCTAAATCTAAGCTGCACCAAGAAATTCCTATTTTATTTTAGGCATAATTATTTTTCTTTAAATCTATAGCAGCTAGAGAGCTAGACGAAAACGATAACATCCGGGTAACTTCCATCGATTTAGAAGCGGCATATGCTAGCTCGCCCATTGGTTAACCATCCCTCTCCTCATTCATCCAATCACGGAACAGCAAAATATAACAACTAACAGCTAAAATGTTTTAAGTGTCAATTATTTCGAAAAATAAATTAATTTCTAACAGGGTTGGCACAGTTTTTTTAGATTGAAATTCCCTGACTTTTCCAGGTTTTTCCCTGACCTTTTCCACCGATTTTCCCTGACTAATACTTCACAATTTTTAAGCTTTTATTGTTTTATATAATCGCGTTGGCCAAACTGCAGGCGTATCTTTGTTCTAATCTATACAACTGACACAATCAGC
This sequence comes from Odiellus spinosus, assembly GCA_963920705.1. Taxonomy (NCBI): domain Eukaryota; kingdom Metazoa; phylum Arthropoda; class Arachnida; order Opiliones; family Phalangiidae; genus Odiellus; species Odiellus spinosus. Next base: position 18,997,040 of record OY987232.1, on the reverse strand, counting down.
TGAGAATCTTTTCCGGGGATAATGATTGTAATTTCCTGGCTTCTTGAAGGATCTTTAAATTCCCTGATTTTTTAAAATATCTTAAAATTCCCTGACTTTGGTTCATTTTCAAATTCCCTGACTTTTTCCTGTTTCCCTGGCAATCCTGTGAAATTATTGGAAACTTGTTTTTAATACATTTTTGCAGTAATACGAAGATTATAAAAAAATCTTGTTGTAACAGCAGGGGCAGGCTACGAAGCATATAATATGATATTAGGGTCCCCCCTCTATTTAGGAATCTCGCGCCTTTTTAAGAGGGGGAGGGTATGCTGTAACTGTTGGCCAAAAAGTATATTTCTCGTCAAAGATGTAATGGGGCGAGATTTCGATTTTTGACGGCTGGCGCGAGTTTGACTTTAAATTTGTCCTAGATTTTTGACATCAAAACGTTTAGCAATTTTAGCCCGGGCCAAATAATAAAAAAGAGTTATAAATTAATTAAAAGCGCGTGTTAATTAATCTTACAAAGGAACGGAATATCATAATTAAAAAAATAAAATTAAAAATTAGATTTATATATTAGTGAAATTGTTGGATAATTAAATTTAGATTGAGTTCAAGATGGCACCCGCAAGAACAAGAAATGACGTAAGAGGGGCGGGATTTGGTGCTGGAAACATTCCTAACAATACTGAAACAATAAGGGAGATGGGAGAAGACTTCGCTTCAACGATTTCTTCATCTCGACTAGGAGGACATCGAGGAAGTGTTAGAAAATATCGATTTGACCAAGGCGTTTCATCACCATCATCTTCTTTGGCAACAGCGGAGAGTGTGATAGTAGTATCAGCGCAAGACGCGAGTTTTCCAACAGGGGGTGTACCGCCCTATTTCGGGGGACCCAGTGGTTCTAATAACGAGGCTTTCGAAAACGAAGGATCGTCTAGAACCATGCCAACTGGGACGGTACGCGGTAACGGGAACCATACACCTATTTTGGCGGGAAACGATAGGGTCAACGTCAACCGATTTCACGGGCGAACAATTTCGGGGGGACCTCCGGCTGTCGCGCCTAATTCGAGCCGCGGAGAAGTCGTTTCTTCGTCAGGAACCACGGCGACATCGTCTACTACCTCTCCCCTCCCGACACAGCCCGCGTTTACCACACCTGAGTGCTCCCGAAGGAAAGCCAATTCCAATCCAAGTTCTAACGCCTCTACGACGTCCATTCAACCTAATACCACCACAGTTGCGGCCGCGTCTTTTCTAGAACTAACAGCGGCCGCCGCTGCTGCCGCTTTTACATACGATTTGGGACTAGGAACATTCAGGTCAGTTTATTTCAAAATATTTATTTCCAATTTAGAGCTCGGAATATTGTTAATTGAATAATACCATCGTGAATTTTAAAATATCCATTTCTTATTCGAGTTAATTTATACCCGAATGTAACGGCAAACTAACGCAATTCCTACTCATTGTTAAATTGGGAAATTGATACGAGTTATAAAGTTATTCATTCGCCGATAACGACAATTTGAAACCAAAGAGTTTCTTCGTCTATTTTAACCCAAAATTGAGATCTCGAAGCTAGAACCGTTCCTTTCGATTTAGACGAACAAAATGGAATTATTATATTTCATTCTATATTACGGATTTCGAGAAACGTCGTATTTTTATCTCGGCCCGTTATCCGTAATTATTATAGAAAATTTCCCCTCGAATTTGGAAAAAATTATATATTTATCTCCTAAATTGAAGCTTTACCTTACACAACAAAGTACGACTGTAGAAACATTTCTACAGGGGCACAATACAAATAACATTACGAAGTCCTTTCCTAAAAGTAGGCTTTTCTTTATACACGAAAAAGCAAAGGTTAGAACTAAAATATGAAATTTGTATATTCGTATAATTGTTAAATGGTTTACCCGAAGATAAGCCTTCGCCGCTTTATCTATCTACAAATTACTCGTTTTCAAACGTATAACGATGGATAAGAAACATTGGCGTTTCCAGAATTAGTCGAAAATATAAGAAACAATATTTCAAATTGACTTTTAATTCGAAGAATAGAAATAAAACGATAAGATTTTAAATCATCTTTTTATTCCTTATTTTTCACGTAAAATAAATTTTGAATTAAATATTTATCCTCGCGTATAACACGATGGATAATATTCGAAGATACGGCGGCCATTTTTGGATAAAAACGGATATGGATTACGGTTTTTTTACTTTATCTTGGAATAAGTTAACTCGAATGGAAAATAGTCTATTTTTAATCAAATTTTTATCCAATTAATAAAAATTATACGAATTCTTTGCATTGTGATCATTTACAGACATCCGGGAGCCGGTATCGGTGGATCTAACAACGGCAGCGCTATCTCTGTTTCGTCTTCGCATCATAATCCCGTTACTAATCCGGCATCTTTGCATCCGGGCACTCACCATCACGTAGCCGTAAACCCTCATCATCCTTCTCTACATCACGGACCTTTCCCGATTCATCCTACATCCTATTTCGGTACTGGAACGCCCCAAGATGAAAACTATAACCCCTTAGCCGCGTGTTGGAGCGATATACAAACAAATAATCCAGCAACACATCCTCAGGTAAGATAAAATCTCAACTAAGACGGTAGAATGGAAGGTGATAAGATTTTATATAACTCGAAAACAGATAATGAATAACTTATCCATTGATAACTAGGCTTGTTTTCGGATATTTTAATCTCGGATAAATTTAAGTTAATATAAATCCATTAATTATATAAACAGAATCATTAATGCTGGATACGAATTAGACCCGGAGATAAAATTTCAATTAATAAACGAATTATCCATCAATTTATTCGAACGGATAACGGGCCGAGATAAAAATACGACGTTTCTCGAAATCCCTAATAGACGAATGAAATATAATAATTCCATTTTGTTCGTCTAAATCGAAAGGAACGGTTCTAGCTTCGAGATCTCAATTTTGGGTTAAAATAGACGAAGAAACTCTTTGGTTTCAAATTGTCGTTATCGGCGAATGAATAACTTTATTATAATTTAACAATGAGTAGGAATCGCGTTAGTTTGCCGTTACATTCGGGTATCCGTTAACACTCTAAATCTTTCGAATATATTTGTATAGGCAGCGGCATTCGTGGGATATCACCATCATCACAGGGGTTCGGCATCGTCTCGTTTGGAGGGATCCGTTGGTCTCGGTTGCGCAGGCGTAGGAGAATTCTCTCCATTTTCTCATCATCTTGCGGCTGCCGCTGCTAGTGGTTCGACTGCGGCTGCGCATTGCGCCTCTTTGACCAACGGTTCGGCCGGACCACGATCCGTCGTCTCCGATATGGCAGTTCAAAGATTCTGCCAGCAAATTCGAGGGGCTAACACTAACGGTGCGGCTAACAACGCAAATGGCAATAACGCTAATAATAACGCGTCTTCACACGCGACTAATGTATCCCCTGGTAAGATTATGTGTACGTTTTGAAATTCAAGTGTGGCGTCAGAAGCCGATGAAACCCTCCTTTGAAGTCTATTACTCCCTGGTCTTCTCTACCCCTCTCTGTATGGGTTAGTTTCAAAAAGCGCGATTCGTACGCCTCCTAACGGTAGATATTTTCGGAGCGGGAGTTCGTCCAGCCAATATCTCTAGCAGCCTCGGAGTTCGTCAAAAAAACGTCGTCGTTTGTGGAGAGAGAGAATTTCCAATTTTCCGTAAACAGGGGGGTATGAAGTAGGACCCCACCGATCTCGTAAAATTGTGAATTTTACCCATACATAGAGGAGCGCTATATGGAACATTAGAGTAGTAGACTTCAAAGGAGGGTTTCATCGGCTTCTGGTGGCGTGAATGTAAATTGAGTTTTAGACAAGATTTTGGGATTAATGGGTCAAGAACCAATCAAATGATATTAGAAGTTTCAATTATATCTCGCCTTAACGATAAGTCTGTCTCATTGGTTGATGACCCTTTAATGTGAAGAAATTCCGATGATATCCATGAATCCAGCTAAGCCTATTTTTAATATTTGTTTGTAAATTTTTTTACTGCCAATGTAGAGGCATCAAATAATATTATTATAACATTACAAGCGCTGTTGAATGCTGAAATAATTTGATTGGTCCGATTTTATATTTACTTTAAGGTTTACACACGGTTCCGAGTCTGTACCATTTGAATTCGCACAGTCATCATCATTCAACTAGTACCCTAAATAACGCGGGTCGACAGAGCGTTAATGGACACCACAACTCGCACAATGGACACCATCATCACAAATCTAAACCACGGCGACGCGTAGCGACACTAGCTCAAAGGAGAGCGGCTAACATACGCGAACGTCGACGTATGTACAACCTTAATTCCGCGTTCGACAAGCTCAGGAAGAAAGTTCCCACCTTCGCTTATGAAAAAAGGTACGTTTATGACTTTACACGAACTCCAAATTGATATTGAGTGGCATTGCCATGGAATTTTTAGCGACGAAGTTAAGTATCAAGTTTGAACAGTCGCGGACCCGTTGCTATAGTTTTCATTATTTTATGACGCGTAGTTTTGACGCAATCGAGGTTTTAAAGACATTGACTATTTCTGAACACCCCAATTCTCTGTCTGAACACCCCCTGCTTTTAATTCAGGGAGGTATGTAGATAAATGTAAGTGGGTTGAAATGAACACGTTGGTCATGGCACAATCATATAGGGTTAAGTTACCCCAGGTCCGATGGTCGAGGGGGCTTGAGCCCACCCTGCCTCCCTTTCCTCCCTGTTCTAAAAATACGATTTCGAAAAGAATGGTGGTTTAGCTTGGATTTAGTTATCCAAACCCAGATTTAAAAAGCTTTAGACTTCATTTAACTTGGGGCGTTAATTACGGATATTTATATTAAATTATTTAGGTTATCCCGCATCGAGACGTTGCGTCTGGCCATCATGTACATTGCTTTCATGACGGAAGTGATTCAAGCCAGTTCTGTTCCCGGTGGTGGTAGAGGTAACAACGGTTCTAATAATCGCTCTTCAACTACTTGCGGGGGAGGTGAGATGCACGTGGGTCGGTCTTCTTGCAATTACGACAATGGCAACGTCAGGGACTTGTCTGACGCCAATAATTCGGCTCTGATACAACAACCGTTGCTGATGACGTCGTCATCCAACAGGTCCCCTTCTTCGTACGGTTCAACCATTCACGAAGATAGCACGTGGGATTCCCCTTTGGGTTCAGATTCAAGTCCCGATACTTGCCCTTCGCCACAACCTAATGATAACGCTATGTTGTTGCCTCCGGAAACTAGCTTATGCGCTCAAACCCTAAGAGTGTTTTCCTCAAGAAGAATTTAAATTTAATTTTAATTTCTAATTATAACAAGAAAATTAACTTTAATTTCTAATTATGATAATAAATTTAATTTTAATTTCTAATTATGATAATAAATTTAAATTAAATTTCTAATTATGATAATAAATTTAATTTTAATTTCTAATTATGACAATAAAATTAATTTTAATTTCTAATTATGATAATAAATTTAAATTAAATTTCTAATTATGATAATAAATTGAAATTAAATTTCTAATTATGATAATAAATTTAAATTAAATTTCTAATTATGATAATAAATTTAAATTAAATTTCTAATTATGGTAATAAATTTAAATTAAATTTCTAATTATGATAATAAATTTAAATTAAATTCTAATTATGATAATAAATTTAAATTAAATTTCTAATTATGATAATAAATTTAAATTAAATTTCTAATTATGATAATAAATTTAAATTAAATTTCTAATTATGATAATAAATTTAAATTAAATTTCTAATTATGATAATAAATTTAAATTAAATTTCTAATTATGACAAATTTAAATTAAATTTCTAATTATGACAAATTTAAATTAAATTTCGAATTATGACAAATTTAAATTAAATTTCGAATTATGACAAATTTAAATTAAATTTCAAATTATAATAAGAAATTGAATATTAATTTTTAATTATTACAAGAATAAAATTTAATTTTTAATTAAGAACTGAATCTTTGGGTCTGATTCTAAAATAATTAACATATGATGATACCGACCAAAATTAATTTAATTCAAGCTTTAAGAAGATAAAGCTTGATTATGCAATTGAATAAAGTCTTCCATTAGATAATATTACACGTAATTAATAATAAGTATGTAAATAAAAATTATGACGAGTCAAAATAATGTTGTGTATCAAAAAACTCATAGAAAAAATTGTTATGCAATTTTAACCCTTTCATACGAAAGGTAGTTGACTTAATCTCGATTAAGTACTTTTACGAAAAAGACGGCGCGAAATTGACATTATCACTCGCGCGAAAATTAACTGTAGGATCTATACAATATCGAAATCACGTGATCATATGACGTAGAATTACGGGGAAATATCTAAGCCAATAGACTTAATCTGGGTTAAGTACTTTTACGAAAAAAAACGCGCGAAATCGACTATATCACGCGCGAGAAATAACTGTAGGCTCTATACAAGAATTAAATCACGCGACCATGTGACGTAGATTGCGGGGAAATATCTAAGCGTTGTTATAAAGACAGTTTGGAGGTTGCACACTTTTTTCTATGAACTTTTGGATATATTAATAATTCAAAAGAAATTAAGTATCATGTTTTGTGAGCAATAGAATGAGTGTTAATTTCCGAAATAGACGATAATATAAACATCTATTTGTTCGTATAGATGTTTGAAAATGTGATGTAATTAATGTTTGTTTGTATTTATACAATTGGTTAATAAATTTGGTAATACCAAAGAATTAAAACTAAATAACTTTAATTAATTGAATCATCTGTGAATGTCAATCGGATATTAAAATATCCATTTCTTATTCGAGGTATTAACGGATACCCAGCCGAATGTAACGGCAAACTAACGCGATTCCTACTCATTGTTAAATTGGGAAATTGATACGAGTTATAAAGTTATTCATTCGCCGATAACGACAATTTGAAACCAAAGAGTTTCTTCGTCTATTTTAACCCAAAATTGAGATCTCGAAGCTAGAACCGTTCCTTTCGATTTAGACGAACAAAATGGAATTATTATATTTCATTCTATATTAGGGATTTCGAGAAACGTCGTATTTTTATCTCGGCCCGTTATCCGTTCGAATAAATTGATGGATAATTCGTTTATTAATTTAAAATTTTATCTCCGGGTCTAATTCGTATCCAGCATTAATGATTCTGTTTATAGAATTTGTGGATTTATAATTAACAAAAACATTATCCGAGATTAAATATCCGAATAAAACTCAAAAAAGGCGAGTCACGTAGCATTTGATATATTTTTATGTTTTGAATCATATATTTCCTGTGTTTTGACATAGTTTTTAATAAATGCCAAACGTTCGATTGAATTGAAGCAACGCGAGGGAAACCTCGATGTAGTGTGTTACTATAGCTATATCATTTACCTTCAATTCGATTATTCAAGTTCAATATTTTGTTACTTCAAAAACGATGAACGTAATTTTAGATGGGTTAGTTTCATCACTGACACTTTATCTATTTGTTGATTCAATATGAGTTTTCATTCTATACAATATATATATATAATATTTGGACGAGTTTTCATGGTCGATTGTAAACAGCATGTTTCAAGTTTCAAGGGATAATGAAACATATTTCATTTCCTTATGGTTTACATTTCCTTGTGGTTTAAATAGGCTTAATCACGAGTAAATCAACACTTCAAGTTTACAACAATTACGATTGGTAAAGAGGTTCTGAAAGTTTCGTAGTCAGAGAAGATAAGCCTTATCCGCTTTATCTATCTACAAATTACTCGTTTTCAAACGTATAACGATGGATAAGAAACATTGGCGTTTCCAGAATTAGTCGAAAATATAAGAAACAATATTTCAAATTGACTTTTAATTCGAAGAATAGAAATAAAACGATAAGATTTTAAATCATCTTTTTATTCGTTATTTTTCACGGAAAATAAATTTTGAATTAAATTTTTATCCTCGCGTATAACGCGATGGATAATATTCTAAGATAAGGCGGCCATTTTTGGATAAAAACGGATATGGATTACGGTTTTTTTTACTTTATCTTGGAATAAGTTAACTCGAATGAAAAATAGTATATTTTTAATCAAATGGATAATCAGAATTTGGTAGATTTTATCCAATTAATAAAAATTAGACGAATTCCGAGCTCTAAACTTTATTAATTCTTTAACCTAGAACTAAAACGCGTAGGTTTCGAATGCAGTGCAAACTGTAACGAATTCAACACACTTAACATGTGTTTTATTTAATATAATATGATAATTTTTAAGTACATGGAAGATATCACGATGTGATACGATGATCATAAATCTTTCCTGTAAATTCCAACACATATGGTTCGAATTATTTCCCAATTTTTATTTTTACCAACTTGAAAAAAAGGATTGCCTTTGGCATTTAAAAAATGTATAAAAGGTAGGAATAGACCTTTTTTAAATCACATTCTCAACGAACCAGAACTTGTTGAAGACTTCTAACTACTTGGTAAGTATCTATAGCCGTTAGAATAAAAATTAATGTATGGAGTTGGTTAAAATTTATGCTAAGTTAACTGAGGAAATATAAAAGAAAAGTTTGGACACTTTTTTGGTGTTTAATTTAATGTAAATTAAAGTTAAATCAATTTTTGATTTTATTTTCGGAATCACCGTGTTCTAAAACGTATTCCAGAATTTTTTCGGAATTGTTAGACTCGTGTTTGTTGTTTAAATACATTTCTTGGTAAAATTTGAATTTTAGTAAATATAAAATCCGACCAATCATATTCATTTCAGCCTTTAATAGTGCTTGTAATGTGTTAATATTAAAATAATAGGCCGATATTTGATGGACAAGGTCTTAGGTAACAAATACCGGCCTTTCTTTTAATGTTAAGTAGGACATTACAAGCGCTTTTGAAAGCTGAAATAATATGATTGGTCGGATTTTATATTTACTAAAATTCAAATTTCCAAATTTATTCTAACAACGTGACAGTCTTAGTTTTAATAAATTAACTCGAAATTTAAACAAAATGTTTAAAGGGAGAATGCAACCTAATTACAAGTGATTTTTTATCGATTCCTTATCGTTTAAATAGGCCTAATCCACCGATAAAAAGTTTACAATACAAATATTAAACTAGAAATAAATTTAAAACTTACCCTGAAAATAGGCTTAGGGGGATTCGTGGAGATCCTGAATCGCGTCCGTGTCAGGTCAAGCGACCAATGAGCGAAGGCCCGTCGTTCACGCGAGATCTCCACGAGACTTACGTCGCGCGCGATTGGTCGCTAGACCTTACACGCGAGGAAATCAGGAGCTCCATGAATCCCACTAAGCCTATTTTCAGGGTAAGTTTTAAATTTATTTCTAGTTTAATATTTGTTTGTAAATTTTTTAAATAGTGGATTAGGCCTATTTAAACAATAAGGAATCGATAAAAAATCACTTGTTGTAAGGTTGCATCCTCCCTTTAAGGTCTAGTTAATTTCAGTATCCAAGATTTTGTAAATATATTTAATTTATTTAATTTAATTATAGTTTGTCCAAGATAATCTAAAGATTCATCAACCAAAATGCATTACGCTTTCATTCTATCGTTGTTCGCCGTTTCGGCCGTGTATGGTAAGAAATTAAAAAAATATATTTAACATAAAACCTTGCAGTTAACTATGATCAAAACAATTTCAATATCTGGTAGATCATATTTAATTCCCGCCAAAAAATCATCCTTCCTTTTCTTTTAGAGATTTACAAGTAAGGTTACTATGACGTCATAACCTTTTACCAATTACCTTAGCCCTATTTTTCATGGTCATAAGTATGCACATCGACATTTTTAAAATAAAGAAGTCATAAGTATGGTCGCGCAATTTGATATTGTCATCCTAGAGCCTACAACGTGATAAGGTTGCTTTCACGCGGTCTTTTTAGTAAAAGCACTTCATCCAGAAAAAGCGTATGAATTTAATTATCGTTAATTAAAAATAGAATCTATTTAACTTTAAATTTAAAACAAAAAATGTAATACAGGGTTGGCATAGTTTTTTCAGATTCAAATTCCCTGACTTTTCCCGGTTTTCCCTGACCTTTTCGGCTAATACTACCCAATTTTTAAGCCTTTATTGTTTTATATAAACGCGTTGGCCAAACTGCAGGCGTATCTTTGTTCTAATCTATACAACTGACACGCCGTCACCTGAGAATCTTTTCCGCGGATAATGATTGCAATTTCCTGGCTTCTCGAAAGATCTTTAAATTCCCTGACTTTTTAAAATATCTTAAAATTCCCTGACTTTTTTGGTTCATTTTCAAATTCCCTGATTTATCCCTGTTTTCCCTGACCCTTGGCAATCCTGCTATAAATTAACAATAATTTGTTTATTTACTGCGAAATTTTACAGGAGCTAGTGCTACTACTTGTCTTCCATGCGCTGCTGCAAATAATTCTCCCATAAATGGAACAATTCAAGTACAGAATGGCCAAATCTGTTGCGTTAGCGACGGCCAAGCGTATTTCTGCCAGACCCAAATGGCAGCCGGTTCCTCCGATGGTCTCCTAACTCAACTGAAATTAATGGGATTATTATGCCAAGTTCTACAAGGTCTGGATCTTACATTGGCTACTAATTTGCAAGCAATTTTGCAATGCGCAAAAGGGCAAACCATAACTTGCATACCTCCAAAAACATCAACACCTAATTACTGCACCACCGTCTGTACTGCCGGCGTCTGTTGCGTACAAAACAATTGTCCAGCTTCGTAATCATTAATTACGAAGAACATACCAAATAATTTGATCAATGATGTAATTCATTTGAAATAAAAACTATAATGAGCATATATATATAAAAGTGAATATTTGATTTTGTAATGGTATTTTACAAAAGCCGATAATGGCAAAATAAACGAGATTTTTATTATGGTTGGGGTGGAAATCAGATTATAAGTGGCTGTTACTTGTTCAACTGTATCTAATTAATTAATTAATTAATTTTAATTAACTAAAGTAGGATTAAGAGTAATTAAAACCCCTTTGTAGGAATGGAATAATTATTGTAGATGTGATTCGGTTAAGCCTAGCAATGTAGAAACCATTTTCCAATCCCCATCAATTGAAAAACAGTCGCTAATTTTGTTTTTCCACAAAAAGAATTGTTCCGATTGGCTCTGGCGTGAATTCAGTGATTATATTTCGAGAATTAACTAATTACTGTTAATAATACCTTGATATACATACATAACTATTTATATTAATGGTTTTGCGGTGATAGAACTAGAAAATAGAGCCCTTCTCTCGAAGTTGGTTGGAGGGAGCGATCAGTGAAATCTGGATCTATTTTGGTTTTTAAAATAATTTGGATTTATTTCCCAATGATTAACTATACGGATTAGTCTAATAATTAGTAGAAGAATCATTTGAATTTTATAAGTACACACGCAACCTGGCTCGCCACGTTAACGCAAGGTTCGTTCAAAATTTTGGAAGTTAATTTATCCGAGTTTTCCCTGACCATTTCTAAATAATTTCCCTGACCAATTTTAATCTATTTTACATTAATTTATTCTTACGAAATCTGCTCTTGGTAATTTTCACACTGCATTTGATATAATTTATTCATTAAGGTCAAGATAGTTTACTCGGAATATACGAAACAACTTGAATATTAAGGCAATTATTTTCTGTTCATAATAATTACGCTACAATTAATTAAAGAGGTCCCTGACACGTATCAAAATGTTTAATTTCTGACCATTTTGGTTCGCGAAACAATAATAATAGAGCTTTATCCACATTATTTGGGCTGAAATAAGCGACTAATTTTTTACTAAAGATGACCTCCAGTTATTTCTCTCTAATCTTGTCAAGAAAATTGAAAAAGAGCGTTACTAGATTGAAAATATATTCGATAAAACCTGAAATTAACGCAACTAGAATTAGCAAGAGATGTTTAAACTTTATAATATAACAGCAACAACATCTATTTCTTAGTATCTTGATACGCGATTGTTTTAAAAACGAATCTATACGCGTTTAAACGTGAAATTATTTCTGTTAATTACTCGACCCCGATGTCATAATGAAATGACACAGAGGTCAAGGGTTATTAAACCTTAAACATTAACATTAACGTATGCGGGCGAAAGGGGGTTAACCGCGACCTGGGTAGTGCCGCCTGGTATGCTTAATTCTAGGGTGTAGTTAGTAAACTTCATTATTGAAGACAAAAAAAAAAAAAAAACCTTCCGAGTTCCCTCAACATAACGTCAAATTTGACAACGCGATTGTTTGAACTAAAGCTACGAGCAACGTCCACGTTAGGGACGCTACTCGACCTCGGAAGTAAAAAAAACCCGACCAATTTGGGGGTTATTGTTTTAAGTCCCACGAAGATCTGGAAACGTGCACTGTGAAAATAAAATGATACCGTTCGCTCGAGTCATTCGTGACCAACGCGTCGCGACCCTAGTTTGGTCACGAAACCATATCGCGCTCGGTATCCTAAAATGAGCGGGCCTAATTATAAGTCTCGAGGATTACGATCTCCCACGCAATTGTTTGAACTCAAGCGTTGCGCCCTTTCTCTTGGATCCCCCGAAGCAGTCACCTTAAGATGCAAGAAAAAACATAACACTTTGGAAGCTAACCTCCACCGCGCTTCGTCCCAAAAATGGTGGACTCTCCGCCCGCCATTTTTGGGCGAACCCCCAAACCAGAGTTAAACAATTCTACACATAACCGAAAAAGGAATTAACCAATTCGGCAAAAACACCATTGAAGAATCCAGCGACGGTTGAAAATGAGAAAGGGCGAGAATAAACATTGAACCTTGAAAATTTTTCCTCGAGACTAGCATTGCTAAAATAATTAGAGGGAAACCTTGCTTAAATGGTCGCACGCGGCTAAAACCAAGAAAATCCGAGATTTTCTACTCAAAAGATAGAAAATGGCTAAACCAAATTGATACTGAGTGCAAAAAGCGAATTAGATATCTTACCTTATAGTAAATCCATTATCCATTTGTTCACAAAACCAAGGACAAAACACACGCGTAATTATTAATATTGACAAATTATATCCAACCACGCAACGTCTAAAATCGAATTCACCCGAAATCCGAGCCCACGCACTTACACGATTAATTCTCTGATTTAGGGTTAATATAAATGACTTACGAACCATTTGGACGTTAAATTAAACTTTAAAACGTTTAAATTTAACTTGAAATACTGAAAAATACAAAACTTGAAAGGTTTTATTCGTTTTTGAGCCGACAATCCACAAGACAAGTATCGACTTTTGGCGCGCATTTGGCTTACATCCCACTTAACCTTTTATTGCTAAGGTCAGGTATATCTGCTTTCGTAGGTCACCACTAGACGACGAGCCTCCCTTTTGAATTTGTTAAGGGGGGTTACTGGATTCGTCCAATAAGAAAAGGGGACCTATAGGAGTAGAAAAAGTAATTGAACTGAACCAGAAATTTATTAAAGAAGAAATAATATTAGATTATTATGTTCTGGATAGTTTAAATGAAAGAATTATATATGGAATATATATCTTAAAGGGACTATCTGCGATTTTCAAATCCCCTTTAAAGTCGCCTTCTTTTCTAACTTAGCAGACGACGTTGTACTAAACAAACCAGGGACGGAAATAAGCACAAGTCACTGGTAATTTGTCCGATAGTTTTTTTAAATGTCCGATAACTTTTTATTTTTAAGAGGGGGTCACTGGACAAATGTCCGATAAAAAAAGTACTTTTCAATATAGGAAATGTAGCATTGTCCGGTAATTTTGTTAAATGTCCGATAACTTTTGAATTTTAAAGGGGGGTTACTGGACATTTGTCCAATAAGAAAAATTTCTTATTTCCGTCCCTGAAACAAACTGTACAGTCAAAGCCAGGTAGCGTGCGTAAGGGAAGAGCATTTTAAAGGGCAAATGAAATAACCTGACCAAATTTAACTCCAGTGGTCCAAAATTTAAAATGATTTTGTCATCATTTTTGACATTGTTAACAGTAGAGGCAAAAAAATTAAATCAGTTATTAGAAAAAAAGGTGTATTTTATTCTTTATTACGAACTAGCTGAATTACATCAATGCCTAAATTTAAACATTGTTTTAAAAATTACTTCTTTTTTGCGCCAATGACGCTAGTGATGTCAAAATCTTTTTCAGCAATATTCAACATCAATGAATTTGTGCTCAAATAAACTCGGTTTTGCGACTGGGCAATCTAAAATGAAAAATAAAAAACACAAAATATAGATGAGAACTAATCTGACGGAGTCTTTTCATCATATTAGGCTTAGTTACGTAGTCTAACTAGAAAAAGTACTTACAGTTCTAGCGATGTTTTGGGCAGCTCTAATCTTTCTTAGTTTTAGATAACCAGGATTCATGGAAATAGCTTCGCCAAGGTATCAATAAGTTAAAGAAAAATTACGGGACAATGATAAATTTACGGGAAAATTATAAAATTGAGACCAAAAAATCAAAATTACGGGGCAAAAATAAAATTATGGGCCAAAAAATAAAATTATGGGCCAAAAATTAAAATTACGGGGCAAAAATTAAAATTACGGGGCAAAAATTAAAATTACGGGGCAAAAATTAAAATTACGGGGCAAAAATCAAAATTAAGGGACAAAAATCAAAATTACGGGACAAAAATTAAAATTACGGGGTAAAAATTAAAATTACGGGACAGAAATCAAAATTACGGGACAAAAATTAAAATTAAGGGACAAAAATTAAAATTACAGGATAAAAATAAAAATTACGGGACAATCTAAAAAAATACGGGACATCGTGGATCAATTAACTGTAATGAATTTTAACCAAATACTTTTAAACTACCAATTAAACATTAAAAAATATCAAAGGATATCATTTTTGCGGATTCCGCTTCACCTTCCGCTTGCACAATCTTTTGTTGTCTCTCTTGTTTAGCTTGTTCTACTACGAAAGCCGCTCTTTGCGCTTCCTGCTGCGCAACCTGAGGTGATAAAGTAAAAAAAAGGTTACAGTAAAAAGCAAATACTTCGTTATAAACTTGACACTTACTTGTTTAGATTCAACAGCCGCAGAATATTCTTTACTAAAGCTCAATTCGGTAAGTGAAACGTCATCGAGGATGATATTGAAATCTTGTGCTCTTTCGATTAATTCTTTCCTGATAAGAAGCGATACTTGCTGTCTTTGCGTGATTAATTGCGAAGCGTTAAACTTTGCCACTACACTTTTTAGTACCTATAATGATGAGAAAGGTAAATTTACCGTAAAATCTTGGAATTAGAGGATTATACGCTTCTATCTTTGGTTTTAAAGTTTCTATTCTAAGGGATATGCGAGTATTCGAAAAAAACGAGTACTCGGTCGCGTCTCTTGTGATTAGTTGGATGATTTTCTATCAATTTAATGCCAAAATTAAATTTTTTGGATTAAAAAACACTCACTTCATTGCAAATTGACGGTAGAACTCTTTCATCAAAATCTGTTCCCAACATTTGGTAAATATGTGGTAGCATTTTAGCATCAGGTCTCGCTAATACTCTCAAAGAAATATTAACCATTTGAAGGTCTTAAAAGAAAAAAATAACTTACGTTCATCAGAATTTCTAGACTTTAACGAATTTTTTAATCAGTTTTCTTACCTTTGCTTCCCGTTGGAGATGAAATTTTCCTTGGTTTTGCCCTAATATCGAAGATAATAGGATACTGTATCCACGGAATTCTAAATAAAAATACAAAGACAAGGTATTTACTTTTGAATATAAGTTAATTTCAAACTCACAGATATTAGGCCTACCTAAAATGTAATCCTTCCGCATAAACATCCTTTTGAATTCCTCCAAATCTGTTGAATAAAATTGATCGATGACCTCCTTCAACTAAAAATGTTCAACAAATTCATCAGCAATAAATGTATTTATGGAATTATACTGCATAATTACCAGTATATAATGACTGACTAACACCGTACGCTAAACTTCCAGCAGCGACTAACAATTTCAGACCAGTTCCTAAGCCAGCAGGTCCCTTGTTAAATCTTCCAGCTAAATCTTTGAACTTGTCTGCCATTTTATAAACTGGATAATCTATAATTAATTACTATGTCACTCAAGATGAATTAAGCGCTTAATTTACAACCACAGAGTTCAACCGTAAGAATAGTCTGATATTTAAATTTGATTACACATCATTAGACTGCGAAGTTTTCGGTCATTTACTTTGTCAAATAGTATTATAAATATGATAGAAATTACTCTGGAATGTCTTAAATCATTGATTCCTAGAGAAGAAGAAGAATCTAAGACGAGAGGTCATGGATTTTAATTCTCTATCTGCTCTAAAGGTTATGCTTAAGCAACAAGCCTAATTTACTAATTTAAATACCAGAAGCATTACTTCTAAGTACCGATTTTATATTTAAAGCATTGACAATCAATAAGAAAGGTTATTTAATAGCTTTTTTTAATGTCAATGCTTAAATTGCTTATGTAATGAAACAAGAAAATTGGTATACTTGGGCCTTGGTTTATACGTAAGAAATGCCGGTTATTATACTGATTTGACAATATATATTGTTATAAATTAAAGTTAAACCATTTAAAAATATATTTGTTTATATTACCAAATATGTATCTTGAATGATAAGATCTTTTCCACTTTAATTAATTAAATTGACGAAAGTTTTTCGATTTTTAAGGAGATTTCCCAACTTCCCAAGGCACTAACGAACGTGCAATGATATTTTAGATCAGTTTATGCCAGTGGGCGGAGCTTATGCAGGATGGCTTCCTCTATAGCCCAATTTGTGGCGAATCAAAAATACCCCTCATCGGCTAGCCGCTAATTTATTCATTGATTTCAATACACAGATGATAAAAACTAATCATAAGTTATAATTTATGAGCCCTTTCTTTAAAATAAATTATATCTTTATCTTATAGCATAGTTAAGAAACATTTGAGGCATTTAATCCTTGGTGAATTTCAATTAGCATCATTATTCATTATCAAGTAAGATATACTATTATTGTATTGCAATACTTCAATAAAATAACACATAGCATTGTTTACTCTCCTTTAACAATTATGATCTTTTTTTTGGTTTCATTCAGGATGAAGGGCAAAGGAAAAGGTAAAGAATCCGTCGATTCTGTAGATATTTGCCCTTTAGGATTTCTAGATTTCACTCCAATCGACCATACAAGAATTTGCCAGAAATACACATCAAGTAAGTGTTGACGAATGTTTTAGCCACTCTTAAACCCAACAGATTAAGTTGTTTTTTAGTCTTTAAATTTCTTTTACGATTTATGATAGTTCTTCAGCGATCAGAGAGTGACGGTGTAAGTCAAGATGATTTGGACGCTCTTCAGTTGGAACTGGAAACTCTTTTGGTATCAGTTACCAAAAGAGGTAGGGAACTTGAACAAGAAATGCAGCTATTGGTCTCTTGGCAAGAGAAGAAAGAAAAACCAACTGGAAAGATCGTAAGCTTCATTTTTAAATCATATTCTGATAAATAACTTCTCATTAATGTCAGTTATTTTAAACTCTTTATTAAAATTAGCCTGAAATGGGTAAACGGAGTCGTTTAACGCACGGTAAACCTAAAAAACGCTTCAAAGATGGAACTGGTAAAGCTCATCCCTTACCAGTTGGAAGACCTAAAAGCAAAAATGTACAAGTAAGAGCCATGTTGAGCCTAATTTAGACTCAAAACTGGCTTTTTTTTATTTAATCGTCCATTCGTTAAGGGATCTTGAGGTCCAAGCCTCAGATAGGGCCCTTTAACTCCCACATTTAAGTATAAAATATGGTTGATAATTTACAGCTTATAACTATAACTTAGCTGTGAGTAAACAGTAGTGGTATGCGAGTACTCGAAAAATGCGAGTACTCGAAAAATGCGAGTACTCGAAAAATGCGAGTACTCGAAAAATGCGAGTACTCGAAAAACGCGAGTACTCGAAAAACGCGAGTACTCGAAAAACGCGAGTACTCGAAAAACGCGAGTACTCGAAAAACGCGAGTACTCGAAAAACGCGAGTTCTCGAAAAACGCGAGTAGTCCAAAAACGCGAGTACTCGAAAAACGCGAGTACTCGAAAAACGCGAGTACTCGCAACTCGTTTTTCCAGGACTCGAATAATTCCAAGGCTTAAAAATTACTCAAGGACTGGCAGTTCCAATTGAGAAATCTTTCCATAGATTACAGTAAAGCCAAATTATAATGAAATGTGTTATAACAAAATTTGTACTTAATGAATTAGGGTTTTTACGCTCAGATCGTGATAAGTTTCCCCATGGATCAAACTGTATAAGCTTACTTTCATGGTTTTTCATAAATTACAAATTAATTAACACAACAGACCAAGATTCCAGAATATGAATTTAACGATGCAACAATTGACGTACCCAGACAGCACGCGCCAAAAAATGACGCTCCTAATAGGTTTTGGGCTTCTATTGAGCCTTACTGCTCTGAAATTACTCAAGATGATTTAAAAGTAAACTTAATTTGTTTAAATGAAGTTCATTAACGATATCATAAGTAACGTAATATCCGTAAGTATGATAATTAATGAAAAATCTAGTCATGTGGCCGACATTTTCAGTTTTTATGTCAAGATTGACGTAAAAGCAGAAAAATCTAACCCATTATCGTTAAGCAACTGATATTACGTTACTTAACGGGATAAAGTAGGTTTTCTTACCATCTATGATTCATTTTAAAAGGTATTAGAAGATTTAGTAAAATCGCACGAAGAAGACGCGGATTATTATAAAGTCCCTGCACTTGGGAAACACTTTACGATAAAATGGACGCAAGAAGATCTTCTAGAAGAACAGAAAGAAGGTTTGATATCAATTCCTTAAACGAGCCGATGTATCGCGGACTTACATACGAATGAATACTTTGCGAAGAGACAAACTTAACCTAAAAGTTAAGGACAAGGATAGTTTGAAGTACTTAGATTAGTACTTAGTTACGGAGCTAGGTGCAATTATGCTTTGGAAATTTGGACTGTACACAGTCCATAATTTCTTGAAGACTCAGTTAGGCTTAGCACAGTTCGCAACTTTGAGAGTTAATTGAATTCCCACGAACCTTTGTTCAGTTTTGATAGTGATTTTACAAGAAAATCTATAACTATACGAGTTTCCCCTCGGATATGGCATTATTATAGTAGTGGGGTATTATTTTATTCTATATTATTTAACAAAAAACATGTTTTTAGGAATGAGAGTAAATGATAAGCGGCGTGGCTTGAGCAACAGTTCTTCCCTGAATTACTCAGAATCTGACCGTATCCTTAAAAAAGTGTCTGATAAAGCCAAAGATACGGAAGACTCCGCCCCATTTGGTTCCCTGACTCAAAGACTCGTCTCTTGTTTAATCGAAGAGAATTTGGTTGCTTCGCTTGACGAAACTCTCGATGGACCCATGAAAGGTTTTTTTTGAATTTTAATAACATTCAATAACGTCAAAAATCAAATCCTTTAAGTGACTGTCAAAAGTTGTAGCACTCATTTGATATCAATTTTATTTTATATCATTAATTTCTCTTGAAAACTAAATTAAATTTGAAACTTTAGATCAAATGAGCGGATGATGTCAAAAGGGTGATTTTTCTATCGATTCCTTATCGTTTACACAAACTATTGTAAGCTAGAAATCTAATTTTAACTTTTCCAGAAAGTAGGCTTAACAATAATCCACGGTGAGAGTGATATCTCATATTTAATGGGTCACCAACGCCTCTCGCGTGATTCGTTGGCAACCCGTTAATTGTGAGATATCGAATTCTATGGATTATTGCTAAGCCTACTTTTGCTAGAGGATCAGGCTTCGATTGAAAAAAATCACTTGTCACGTTTAATTCACTTGCTAAATCTAACAGACTTGTTAAAAAGGTTACAAAGAACTTACAAACTATTCCACGAATTTGTTTGTCAACATGCAAGCATCTTCCTTACGCTTAGGGATTCCCAGTGTCTGCTCTTTGTTTTCTTGGCGATGGCCTCGTACTCTTTGTGTTTGTCTCCGCTTTATACGTCATAGATTAAAAGGATTGAATGTTTCATAGCCTTTTGATGGTATTTGTCTAATTTAACATCGTATTCGTAATTAAATTCACGTTTAATTAGGTTAGATAGGGCTGTTTTTACATGTTTTGTGGTCCTTGGGACTTTAATTTTGGGGCTTTGGATGATTCAGGCCCATTTTTCATGTACTACGGTAAAGGTTTAGGGCCTAAGATGGCTCGAAGTCAACAAATGATTCCCTTTTCGTTAAAATTAACATCAATTAACCAAAAATTAGGTGATCTAAGGATCTAAACATCAATAATTAGCTTTTTTATGCTATTAAAGGATAACAAGTTTGAGAAATTGAACGTGATTAACGCGTATTCCCTGTTCAATTTCACAAAATCTTACTTTGATTGAAAACCAGAGATGACAATTAGATCCAATTACTTATAATTTTAGATCAACTCGAAGAAGGATCGGCAGTGGCATCTTCGAAAGCAAATTTTATCAAATCGTTGAACATCTCAAACGCGGTTAATCTAGAGAAACGTATCAGAAGGGAACTAGAAGAACAAGGTATCCTCGATGTTGACGAAGTTGCTCACGAAAATCCATCTGGTGATGAAATATTCGCCGAACTGACAAAATGTCAAGCCGAATTGAAAGCAGTCAGCGCTTCGAATATTAGCCAAACCAAAAAGCTTTTAAGACTTGCCAAAGATGAAATTGCGAAACAAGAAATAAGGAAGAGGTTACAGTTGGCCGATTCCGAAGTAAGTTCATGATTTTACATTATTAGGTATAATTCTGTAGTTCAAGTTCTGTCCAGATTTTTAACAGCTAAAATATTGTTTTTTTTTGACTGAAATTGTTTAAAAAGCGTTAAAACTTTGATAAACCTCTTTTAGGTGATGGATATTTACCGTCGTATTATCGCCGCGCGTCAGAAAAAACGAAGTCCTAGTAAGAAAGAAAGAGAGCAAGCTTGGAAAGCCCTAAAAGACCGAGAACAGATCATTAAACAAATAGACGGAAATCAAAATTTGTAGAATTCTGAAAAAATTCGCCTTTTTTTGTCGATAATTTTAAATGGTCGAGTTTACGTGTAATCAACTTTTCATCATTTTGTAAAATAAAAATATTCATTTTGTTTTTTAAAATGTGTTCAAATAATTGAAGTGACACTAGTTTACGATGGTGTAACGGTTAGCGGAAGTCATACATAGCCTCCCGCGTGAAATGACACGGGTTTTGATGCCAGTGAAAGGCTCCTTTTGAGGGGGTCAATGTTGGAACTTTAAGTAGCCAACGCTTGAAGGACCCTTGAGTGTAGTGGTCAATATCTTACATTACAGACTTTTTGCCACGCCTTATGAAGGGGGCTACCATTTTACCCGTTCCCCTTAGTTCCGCCCCACAATCCGCCATTTTGGTCACCAAGAAACGAGGTGATCGGTTTTTTTTTGGTAGGCAGAGCCACTACCACCTCAAATCTTGGTGACAAAAATGCCGGATTAGGGGGGCGGAACTAAGGGGAGCGGGAAAAATGGTAGCCCCCTTCATAGGGCGCAGCAAAAAGTCTATATTCAATGTTTTGGTTGGCTAAAATAAAACATTTTCTACAAATACGGTAAAAAAAATGGAATGAATTTTCAATAAAACAATATTACATTCGTGGTTGGCACATAATTGTTACATATGTTAATAATAATAATAGAAAGGCAACCCAAGATCTATATCGCAATTTTGCGATATCAGTAGAAATAACATAAGAAATCACCTTAAATCTTACGCACGTTCTACAGTTTTTCAGTAAGAAATGCAGTTTTATTATGGATGCAATAACAATTAGAACATTTAAGTGTAGATAACTAGCTCCACCCCCAAACAAACGTAGCTTAAAGGACTCGCAGTGAACTCATCAGATTTTTTATGGAAAAAGTCACTGCGACGTCATAAAAACTGGATTTACTTTAATTCGTCCATTAAGTAACGTCACAGCAGGCCTGTAGCCAGAAATGGGACATTAGCTTGGCTATTTATTGGGAAAACCACGGAACTACATGCGTGCGTAACAGTGGCGGTTTGCAAACTGAGTCTTATGTCACTTCAGCTTGAACTTTAATGCAACAATTTTTATGGTTTGTATTAAACATAAGCTCTTTCTAATTTTGGTTTAGATATAAATTAAATATTAAAAAAATAACATTGACAAAATATTTTATTGTTAATTATATCAAAAAGTTGGAATGGATTATTTTATGGAGATTTAAGAGCCTTTAAAGAGAGGGTTACGAAGAAAATGCCATTTTTTTATCAATTCTACTGTTTATATATTTAAACAAAAGACTCTCCACTGTATTTCGGGTTCTTAAAATTCCCGCAACACGCGTTGTACGCATGATAATCAACCGAATTGAACGAGATTTAAATTGTATGCCTCAACAAGTGTCACGGGTTTTTATTAAGCCAAAGTTACAGGGCCATCTTTTGATTAGTTAGAGCAACACTTCCTCTATTTTATCAAAGCCGGTGCACGCTCCTGAAGCAAGAGGGGGCTTTAGCTTGCATAGGATTGTCATTTTTTCACAATAGGTGGCGGGATCATTCAGTGATTATTGCGGACGCGTCTCTCCTGTTACTGTGGCAACCGGATTTAGATGTTACTACATCAAGTTGCCAAAGTAAAGGGAGAGACGCATCTGCAAAATTAACTAGATTTACCCATTTCAAATTTTTTTGGGGTTTCTGCGTTACTGGCTTTGATAAAATACAGAGAGCGTTGGTTTCTAGCTTCTTCTAAATTCCTTTTTCCAATTTTTAAAACAATTCCCACATTTCTAAACGTTTTACTACGCAATTCTTATTTTCAGAAGAATCAATAACGCTTGATTTTCCTCTTAAACATCACTTTAACGGCTAAGTATGATGGAATATGTTAGATATTATGGCGCAGTATCTTCGTAATGAAACCCACAACAGTGGATTAGAGAGAAATCAAACAAAAACATGGAAAAATATATCGTTCTCTCTCAATATAATAATCCATCTTGGTTATATATTTAGTTATAATCTTTCTACGGTAATATGAGACAAAAAAAAAAAAAAAAAAAAAGCGTTACAAATTTGGCAATACAAAATAAACTTCATATTTAAGTATATTAAAATCTCATTATTTAATGAAGATGAAATTATATATATATAAAAAAATTAGAACTACAGAATTCTAACAACTAAACCATATTTAAGCCTAATTGACCAGATTTATGAAATATACCCCTAATTAACTGGATAAAAAAAACATCCAAAGGAAAGGCAGACGTTTGCTATTGGTGGGTTTGATGAGTCATGGATGACCCAATAAGATTAAGAATATTAACAAGTAGGCACTGGATGCTTAAATGTTAAATTGCCAAGGCTTCATGATTCATGAAGCCCGAATTTCATTATCTAGGCTTATCGAAGCCTGTAATTTCTTTACAATAGCTAATTGGAGCCGTAATTTTATTGCCATGGCTTAGTAAAACACAAATTTTATTGCCATGACTTAGTAAAACCATAAATTTCATTAACAAGGCTTAGTGGAGCCCTAATTTCATTACCAAGGCTTAGTGGAGTCCTAATTTCATTGCCAAGGCTTAGTGGAGCCCTAATTTCATTGCCAAAGCTTAGTGGAGCCCTAATTTCATTGCCAAAGCTTAGTGGAGCCCTAATTTCATTGCCAAGGCTTAGTAAAACCAGGAATTTCATTTCAAAGACTTAGTAAACACAGATTCCATTTTCAAGGCTTAGAAAAACCATAAATTTCCTAACCAAGTCTTAGCAAAACCCAAATTTCATAACCAAGGCTTAGTGAGACCATAAATTTCCTAACCAAGACTTAGTAAAATACAAATTTCCCTATCAATGCTTATTAAAATAATAAATTTCATAACCAAGGCTTAGCAAAACCATAAATTTATAACCAAGGCTTAGCAAAACCATAAATTTATAACCAAGGCTTAGCAAAACCATAAATTTATAACCAAGGCTGAACAAAATCACAAATTTTATAACCAAGGCTTAGCAAAACTATAAATTTCATTACAACTCAGCTTTGTTGCAATAGGAGATTAACCAAACTATATCTAATTTTAAAACGCAAGAAGTTATTTAAAGAGCCAATAAAAACTTGTCTGCCTTTCAATGGAATGTTCCAAGCAGGGTAAAGATACGATACTTTGTATCTTCGTCCAAATAAACCTTTAAAGGTAAGCCTTGGACTATCCGTATCAGGTCTGGGTTTGTTTTAATTACTACTCGAAAGTTTCTACGTAACTGTTAAAGAAAATTTCCACAACCATTCGAATTTGCAAATAAAACTATTTTTTGAATATAACGAATTAAATAATAAGATAGTTGATCAACTAAATGCCGAAGTTTCGGCAGATATAAAAACCTTTTGGTAGAAAAAATAACGTTTTAATTCTTCCCTTTCATTGTTAAGTGTAAAAAATGGAATGATTCTTGATATACCATTTATAATCAATGCTCCCTTAGACTATAAGTAGCCGTGAAAAATGTTAAAGCGTGTAAAAAGCCCAAAAAATGATCTTTACGATCAATATTATAAATTCTAAAGTTCACACGATAAATTTTTAAAGTTCTACCGAAGCACCAATTACTAGTAATTATAGAAAACGACTTTTTCTTTCGAAGTAGAAGAAGAAAACAACAATTTTTAACAATTTCAACTGTTGTTCTCATTTTTGGATCCCATATTTGGAATGTAATCTCTCGCCATAAGACAAGCGAAGACTGTCATAACCATTTTATATTTTCCTTCGACAATATCCTCTGGAAGAGCGTATATTCGTGCCCCTAATTTTCTCGCCATGGAAATTGCGTATTTTGCATTTGCAATGCGATCCTTAATTAAAATAACGAGGTTTTAGTGTGTAATAGCAATAATAGATTAATAAATTGAATAATAATTCGGAGGTCGATCAAACTTTATAGGAAAAAATAGGATATTTAGAGATGAATTATAGGAAAAATTTGGATATTTAGAGATGAATTATAGGAAAAATAGGATATTTAGGATAAATTATAGGAAAAATAGGATATTTAGGGATGAATTAAAGGAAAAATAGGATATTTAAAGATAAATTATAGGAAAAATAGGATATTTAGTAATAAATTATAGGAAAAATAGGATATTTAGTGATAAATTATAGGAAAAATAGGATATTTAGTGATAAATTATAGGAAAAATAGGATATTTAGTGATAAATTATAGGAAAAATAGGATATTTAGTGATAAATCATAGGAAAAATAGGATATTTAGTGATAAATTATAGGAAAAATAGGATATTTAGTGATAAATTATAGGAAAAATAGGATATTTAGAGATGAATTATAGGAAAAATAGGATATTTAGTGATAAATTATAGGAAAAATAGGATATTTAGTGATAAATTATAGGAAGAATAGGATATTTAGAGATAAAATATAGGAAATATAGGAGTGTAATCTTTCAAATCTAGGAGAATATATGATAAACAATTGAGATATGAAAATTTTGGTTTCACGAGCGAATCACAGGATTACATTTAACCGTAAATAACATGCGTAATTTCACTTACTTCTTCAGTTTCTCCCGGTAAAACTTGACTATAATTAATTGATCCTGGTTTGATAGCATCGATTAGATCAATGACTGGTCTGGCTGTGGTTATACTTTGATCTTGAAAACTTCGAATGCTAGACTGTTTGTTGGCTTCTTTAAGCTAAATATTACGATATCTATTATGATATCTAGTGAAAAAGGATGAATATTAAGCAAAATTGAACTTACTTTACAGTTTACCCACTCGACAATTTCTGTTTCAACAATTGGGTGTCCAGTAGCGGCCAACTGAGTAAGTACAGTTAACGTATAAGCTCGCATCAACTGCCAAACGAGAGCTACAATCGGAGTTCGGCATTAAAGCATTGAATTTAACGTTTAATTCGACCTAATTGAGTAGATAAATACTTACCTAGTGTTAGAGTTGGATTTCCTTCAGAAATATCTTGTCCAGCGATACCAACGAGAGAAAATTTTAATTTCTTTCCAAGTTCTACGGCGTAATTGCAATTTTCAAGTTTTTCCATGAACGCCTTTAATTTGCTGAATTGTTTATGAACTTTGTTCCATTCTACAGTCCCAGATTTGATCACGTCGTAAAGCTAAACATTTTACATTGCAAATTAAAGTAGATAAGCAACCCGACTCGATTAAGGCAGCTTGTCAAATTAATTTCTCGTGATTAAACTTACGATCTTGGAGTGAGATCAATCCCTTACCCAAAAAAGTTAGTCTTACGAGGTCTTGGTGAAGTCTTTTGGGTGTCTTATGAGGTCTTCCATTATTTCAAGACGTCTTGAGCGAAGTCCTAAAGACTTCCCCAAGAAATTTGTAGTGTTCTTGAGGACCTCTTCAGATTAGACTAACTTTTTTTCAGTAAGGGATTTGACAAGGCCCGAAATGAGTGTCTATTTTAAGTTTTTTTCTTATTGGCTTAGAAAAATTCTTAAGTATATACCTGAAATATAACTAATCCATCAGCCAAATCACTGTAAAGCCAGTTTACGTACGGTGACACACCCATACTGTTCATCCAGTTACGATATGCTGGTAAATTATTATGGAGATAGAAAACCAAATCAATGACAATAAGGTCAGGAAGACAGATACGCTTTCACGTGTTGAATTTTGGGACATATTTTACTACTTGGGTATATAAAATAGCATTGCATTCTAAGATTTTCATCATGGAAGCGGTTCAATGACGATAGGAAACTCAATTTTTACGTTAAGAGACGACTAAATATCCAAAATTTCTATCATTATGTTCTAGAAGCTCTTGGCTGTGATTGGTTCTTTAGTAACTTTGAGAAATTCAAAAGAATTGCTAAGCCTAATGACCGTTTTAATAATTATCATCAAAATAATGCTATGTTCTTAAAATGTATTTAAAATTCAATTAGTAAGCCTATTTTTAGCGAGCCACCCACGGAGGGGAATTCTATTTTTTGGCAAAAATAAATTTCTTTATCTTCGAACAGTTACAAAACGTTTCATACTATCTCTTTATACGCCTTTTTATCAATAGATAAGGAGGAATATCACCTCGCAAGATAGCAGAGTGCGAAATGACTTAATTATCATAAATATTAATAAAAAATAAGGTTTAATTACTTTTTTCTTCCCTGCTTTCTTCGAGGTTTTCGTACTCGAGTGGTTCATCGGGTTTATCTAACGCTGGATGATTATTGAACAAGTTGGCCACAAATGCCATATTCAGCTTATAAACTCCTTCGACAACGTCAAGAGGTGTCAGAAAACTTCGACAACCTATTTTTTCAGCTTGTTTTAACATAATCTCAGCCCTTTCAATCATATCTTGTTCCTGAATATAAAATATTTGCGGCTTTTAGTATAAAAATGACTATTTAACCCGAACTTTTTATTTACAACAATTATGGGCCTAATATCGATAAATAAATAGCTTAGAGATCAGGAAACCCGTTTCATGATCTTAATTTTGTTAAAAACCAGTTCATTTACAGCAAAAGATAAGATTTCTTTATAAGAGTGTAAATCGCACCTCCAATGATCTTCATTTTCAAGAAGAATTAGTCCCGAATTAGGCTTAGCATAAAAGTGACTCATTTTATCCGTAATAGCTAGATAAATATCTTTTTCACTATGGTAAGTCATTTCATTACAGTTAGGGTTAATTTTCAATTAAATTTAACTGGCTCATGTGATTAACCCTAGCTGTTCTGGGATTGGCTGTTGAAATGCTTTTGAAAATGACTAAAACTCCATTTAGAAATCAAGTTTGGACACGAAATAGGTCCATTTGAGATCAAAATTAACGTTTTATCGATATTTTTACGCTATTTTCTACACTAAAATCTAATTCTGACCCACATTTCCTAGCCCCTTTATCGAAGCTCTTTTAGAAAC
The DNA here is from genome assembly GCA_963920705.1 of Odiellus spinosus. Classification (NCBI taxonomy): domain Eukaryota; kingdom Metazoa; phylum Arthropoda; class Arachnida; order Opiliones; family Phalangiidae; genus Odiellus; species Odiellus spinosus. The sequence continues at coordinate 18,968,956 of OY987232.1, read as the reverse complement.
CAACTGTCTAAATAGATCCAGACTATTTCAGCCTAAATAAGATATATAAAACAAAGACATTTCACGCTAAAGAAAGCAAATTAAGCATTTTATAGCTTTATCACTCACCCTAAGAGCTTCTATCGTCACTCCGGAAGTAGCTGGCGCAATTTGTTTCAGAAGGTAAGTATATATTTCGGAATCCTATAAAAACCTTGACGCAATTAACGGAAATTGCAACAATGGTTTAAATTACGGGGTGAAACTATACCTTAACATCGGTGGTAAAGTTGGAGATCCTTCTATTAACTCCGGCTCTTTCTAAGTGATAGTTTACCCATCGGAGAAGAATATTCTCCGGTGAGAGACGCATTAATTCGGAGAGCTCTTCTCCCGGTAACATCAATTGGACTAGACCAGGGCAATGCTCTAAGGTTATTTGATTGAATAGGCCAATCTAGAAAAATTCCCGCAGCAAAATAGTACTCATTGTACAAAAAGGAACTTTTGAAGTGTTGTTTAAGTAGATAGGCAAGTGACTATCATGCGTGACTATCACGCGTCAACACGGTGTAAAACGATGAATATGCATTCATAATAGTAAATTAAAAAGCTAAAAATACCATCCCTAGATCTCTTTGGGGAAATTTAAGTTAAAAATAGTTACTTACTCTTATAATTTGCCACAGAAGACCCAAAACAAGGTGAGGTTTTCCTTTGGCCAAATCATGGGCATCTATATTAATGATATTACAGCCAATAGCTTGTGACGAATTTAAGGCCAATGTTAGATTTTCATGCTTGGTGTAGAGTGTCAAATTTTTCTTGTTAATAGCGCGTTCGTCAATCGTGTCGGGACAAGAATGGTTGATAACTTTGCTAAAATAAAATGCAATTCCTAATAAGTTTTTATATTTGACACGTAGTGCGCAATGGGCCAATCGTTTTGCCCAGAGAAAAGTTTTCTGAGTCAGATTTTTAAAACACGCGCAATGGACAAGGGGTCATTCGATTTACGTTAACTTTTTTACTAAATGTGCTACAAAACTTATCTATAATTTCCAAACAAAACTGGCTGACTTATACGATTTGACTAAAGCAATACTGCGGTGAAAACTTAAGCTTACTTAATATTTAAAAATTATGAAATTCACAGCTTGTTATGATAATGTAGACAGGTGGAAATTTAGAATATATTAACACCTCTCAAGGAGTTCTTTCAAATGAGCTCTTCAAAAAGGTACTGTTTTTCTTAGTTTTAATTTGGCGGGTGAAAAATTTGTTGAATTTCTAAATTTTTCCCATTTTTAGTTACGCAAAAACTTGTTTTTCGTCACTATAGCGATCATGCTACTAAACTAAAATCCTTAGCGTGTAACAGGTGGATTTTTACATCTATGTAGAGTTGAAAGTCTACTAATTTATCTTGTACTATTAAAAAAACATGAACCTCGTAACGGTTTCGGAAATCTGCAAAGGGGGATTCTTTTAAGAAATCAATGAAAGACAGAATAGCAATAAAGTGGACATCCCCCTTTATTCTATAACTTTGGCCATCCAAAACTTTAAAACTGCCACATCTAATCATACTCCGGTTAAAGTAACCCCATATATTCCCTCCTCCCTGCGGTGTTTCAATTTTGAAATCCCCTGGCTTTTACAAATGATCTTCGTATCAAGAAGGATCAGATAAGGAGAGGAATAGTGGGAACGGCGCGGCTCCTACTGCGTCGGCCTAAACTCCCACTCTGGGAGAACGGGGGACAGACGGGGGTAGAGATTCTTCGTGGTAAATTGTTGTCACGTGGGTAAAACGAATCCTTTATGAGACGCGCTAGCTAGCAACCACGTGACAACAGTTTACCTCGAGAATTTCCTATCCCCCCCTTTCCACCCGAGTGGGAGGTTGGCTCTTCTCTCTCTAACTCAACGCAGCCCCACTTTTCCTCTCCTTATCTGATCCTTCTTGTTCGTATCAAGATAACAAAAATTTTAAAATTTACCAAAGTAGAATTCCATCTTTAACCTTCTCGTACAATCCTTTACCTTCATTGTCAATAGGTAGAAGATGTTTTAAATCTGGATCATGACCCAAATTCCTGAAATTTAATTTTAGGAGTACGTGAAAAGTAAGACACTAGATTCGAGTGAATCATTTTTTACACCAATTGAATTCTTTTAAGCGTAATTTCATTTTTGAAACCAAAAGGAAGACCTATTAACTGAAATTTTATCAGTTTTTGATTAATTTTTCCCAGATTTTTTGTAATTAAAAATAAACTGGAATCTTTGTTAACAAATTTTGATGAATTACTTGAATAACGAAGAGATTTTTGACACTTTTTAGGCTAAGCAAAGGGCTTCTATTTTAATGAAGTGACTTACCGACCAATCAGAGGGTGTCTATCCCGTGATTTTCTAGAATAGAGAATGTTTCAGGTTGTAAATTCGCGATAGAACGTGGTTTTTAGATATCCAGCTGACGTATTAATCAAGCTATTTGGACAATATAGTAAAACAAAACTGACGAAAAGCTTACGAATTGGGAAAAATATATAGCCACATTTGCGCTAAGCCTAATTTTGAAATTGTAGAAATTGAAAAACAATAGTGAGAGCAAAAAGTCAAAGTTTCTGGTAAACTTTTCATTTCTCTAAAGTTTGTTATGGAGGTAGAAATACTGCAGTTTCAAAAATGAAATTAGGCTTAGAGTTTAAACAATCTACGGTAAAAAAAAAAAAAAAAAACGACAACGGACAGTAAGGGCTTCATTTCCAAAAAAATGGCTGGATCATTTGTAAGAAATAAATGAGTTTGTGCTTATAGAACCATAAACGGCAGGAATGCAACGTTATTTGGTTAATTAATGATAAGCCTGACAATTCTATCAGACTCTTTTGAGAATTCCACAGAGACTTGGAAATCTAGCTTATTAAGAGCTGTATATTCCAACTGTAAAACGTTTCAAACTAGGCTTAAGAATCCCTGCTAAGCCTAGGCTTAAGAATCCCTGTTAAGCCTACTTTCCAAATTAATTGAAAAAGTGTTTCCAAGTAATTTTTGATTGGAAATTCTTTAAGCCTATGCCTATTCATATTCATATTCAGGGATGGTAAAATAGTCATTCCTTCAATTTTACGGCAATGGATTAGAATATAATATAAGAGAATCATCACAGTAGCCCTTTGAAGACCAAATAGCGATAAATATAGATAACATTAAAATATACTAACGAATTTATCCAATCAGAAAAGGCAACTTGTTCCTCGTGCCTAACGGAATGTGTTGTTCCTTCACTAGAAGCTTCAGACATTCCACCAAGTGTTTGAAGATTTTCTCTCTTCGAGATTTGTTGTTTGAACGTAACAGATACATCTTTACTCTTTAGATCTGTACACACCTTAAAAATAACAGTAGAAAAAGGGATTGCATAAGAATGAATAATTTAGATAACGGACGACGAGAGAGACAAGATCTTGTACTACAATTTAAACCTAATCATTATAAAAATTAAGTCAATTTAAAACTGATTTAAAATTGACAAAAATAACTAAATTAAGAACGTACCGGATAAACGAAGATAATCAAAATGTACTAAATTCTCGAGGAATCTGATCACAAGACGAGACAGAGGAGATAATAAACTACAATTTAAACCTAATCATCATTAAATTTAATCAAAATTAAACGCATTTATAGATTATGAAAAAATTATATCTTCTCAGTTGTACTGTCTAATATCATTTTTTCATTAACTTTAAAAGCGTTTAATTCTGATTAAATTTAACGATGATTAGGTTTAAATTGCAGTTTAATATCCCCTCTGTCTCGCCGTGTGCTTAGATTCCTCAAAAATTAGACCATTTTGATTATTTAACTTATTTTATTTGGCAAGTTCTTTTTTAATACAGATATTTTTGTCAATTTTAAATCAGTTTTAAATCGACTTAATTATGATTAGTTTTTTTAATCATTAGGTTTAAATTGTAATATAAGATCTCGTCTGTCTCGCCGTGCATTAACATTGCCCATAAATGTGACCAATTTTGATCTATTTCAATTTTTAAACACTTCCAATATATATATATATAAATATGTATATCGTCTCCGTCATACTGTCTGTTTGGATTCATGTAGACCAAACTAGGTCAAATTTAAGGGGAATGTTAATGCACGACGAGACGGACGAGATCTTTTACAACAATTTAAACCTAATCTTTACAAAAATTAATCAAAATTAAGTCGATTTAAAACTGATTTAAATTTGACAAAAATATCTGAATAAAGAAAGAGCGCACAGGATAAACAAAATGGTCTAAATTCTTGAGGAATCTAATCATAAGACAAGACAGAGGAGAATTAATCTACAATTTAAACCTAATCATCATTAAAATTAATCAAAATTAAATGCGTTTATAGTTATTGAAAAAATATCTCCGTCATAGTGCCTAGTGTCACTTTTTCATTAACTATAAAAGCATTTAATTTTGATTAAATTTAATGACGGTTAGTTTTAAATCGTAGCTTAAGTTCTCCTCTGTCTCGTCGTATGATTAGATTCCTCAAGAATTTAGTCCTATATAATTATTTAACTTGGTTCATCCGGTAGCTTACTTCGAAATTCATGTATGTTTCTAAATTTCTAAAATCAACTTGATTTTAATAAATTTTTAAAGTCTTAAGGTTTAAATTGTACTATAAGATCTCTGTCTCATCGTGTTTTAACATTCCCCATAAATTTGCCATATTTTGGACAAATAATAGACCCCTGGCTCCGTATGAAACGACTCCAAGAGCTGGAGCTTTTGTACAAATCAACTTGATTGACTAATATAATATGAATTCCCTGTTTCTAGGAAATTATAGGGACCACTGGACCGCCTTTGTTTGCGAGATCCTTTATCATTTCACTTTCTCAAATAACTGATTGGACTTTATTCTTATATCAAGTACAATAGGTAATAAGAAAATTAATTGCCCGTACTTTCGGTTAATTTTTATTGATTTCAACTGTTAAAATACGTGTCAAAACAATATCCAAACGTGCTAAATATTTTGACTAGTGCTCTGAACTTTTATCTGTATAGAAAAAACTAATCTGTTTTGCGTATCAGATATTGTAGAAGATCATATTTGTCTATTCAATCTCTATTTAACCAATTTTTATGCCCGAATTATTTGTCAAAACTGATTCAATTTATGTAAGCAGATATTTACGGCTTAACCGATACTCAAATCTGTCAATTTAACTTTAATTCTACTAGATTTTCACAAAGAAGTGATTTTTTTTATCAATTCCTTATTGTTTAAATATGCCTGAGTTAGTTAAATACTGATTTCAAGCTTAATATTGGTTTATTTTAACGATAATAAATCAATATAAATATATTTAAAATCACTTGGTGTAAGGTTGTGGGGTATAAAATCACGCTAAAATTGTATATAAAAGCTAGCTTACTTTTTGAAACTCGTCAAATGTTAACTGGCCTTTAGTTTTGCCAACTTTTTTTCTTTCCAAATCGTCTATCATCTGTCGAACTTGCCATTGTGGAATTTTAAAACCAACAATATCGAGAGCTTGCTTTAATTCGCCGAGATCAAGAAAACCATTTCCATCTTGATCAAGCTGTAAAACAAAACAAATTTTATTCAACTGTAAATTTAGGGTTAAACATAAGGACCTACAAATTTGGGTATAAATAGCAAGGCCTGTCATGTTTGAATATTTTCTACATAGTTTTGTCATACTATACTCCTAAGTCAATATAATGGTTATCCAACCCCTCATTAACCCTTTCAAATACCAAATCGATATTATTTAACTATCCTGAAGTCAATTACGTCAATAGACATAAAATTGTATGATCATAAAGGAGTTAAACCCCAGGTAGAGTAATACATACATAAAATTAGATTTTATCACTTGTTTGCTTTAACAATTAAAACACTTACCGTGTGAAAATGATCAGATAATTCGTTTCGTTGTTCGTCTGTTAATAATAGACTTTGTCTCACATTCGTCATGTTTTATGTTCGCGTTTCAGCTTCCAAATAACAAGGCCTAACAATTAAAATTATCGAATAAATAGAAGCTTATTATCATCATTCACTATCGGTTTATTTAATACCTGTTACGTTATCCAATAAGAGTGGGCGTTTCCACTTCTATGGAAATTAAAATATATCGATACCACGGAGCGCTGACTCAGACTGTGACTGTTCAGCAAATTCCGTTCTACAGCTTGACGTAAAGGCAATGGTATTTTGTGAGAGGAGGTATATTTTTTTTTGGTTCAACCAAAGGTACCGGTCATACCGGCTCGATGCTTATTTCCGTCCCTAGATTGCTGAGCTAGTGATGCTGCGTGACGTACGTTTGACCCGTGGGGGAGGAGGAAATCTATTAATCGGTCCTTGGCGCAGACATTCGGAATACTACTTTCAAATTCAAGTTTGGATTGTCGAGGTCGTGGTTTCATAACCTTTTGACCTAATAATACCAACAAAAAATCAATTAGGGATGTAAAAGCCTTGCTTTGGTAGAAGTTCGATTTCGCTTCCCAATAAAACAGTAAACATTATCTGCCAAGATGGCTATTGGCAAAGGCTTCCGTGTCTATCATAAAATTTCCCCATCAAATCCATACAGTGTAATTCTAGAAAAACGAAACTGTAAAGAAACATTGCTATTTGAATCACAAGCAATTGCATTGTTGGGTAAGTTGTCATTTTACCCATATGCATTGCACGCTTATAATGCCTACAATTTTTGTCTCGATCTATATCAAAGGGTTGGGGCCGGATTTCTCTGGGGATTGGGACACTGTTGTCTAAGAAGGGCTTCAATAGAATGTTCAAATTTAGTTTAATACCATCCTTGTAATCTTGTTTTGCAAATAGAGTAGTTGGTCCCTTTTAAACACCTATTTTTGGAGTCCAAGATACCAGTGCCTCAAGTTTTTTACGGCATTGGCAATTCTGAATGTGCTTCTGCCATCTCTTCGTTAATTATGTCAAATACATTTAAGATATCGGCTTAGCTGTCAATTGAAGCCTGGTAACTGAAAAGCTTCAACTTCGTTTTGACGCAAATACTCTATTCTTGGCCAATATTACCTTATTTTAGTAATTCTTTAGGAAATACTAAGTAAACACTATCTTTCGATACGGTAGTTGATTGGCTTTTAGGTCACTGTAGCGAAATTAAAACGCGTGTTTAGGATATCAAACTTAAAATATTTTCTATATTTTTATTCTTCGTAGCTGCTCAAGAAACTGGATCTTTAAAAAAGTTATACACGACTCTTCTTGATGCTCATGGTTGTCTAGGAGTTCTTCAAGTGTATTCTGGTACGGTAATTTCTTTCATTTTTTTTATTAAAGGGAGAATGAAACCCTAACTGTTTTTTTAATCAAACTGTTAACTTATTTTCTTTGGTTAGGTGATGAAAATCTGTCCTTTCTCGTTCTCGTCATTGGATGTAGCTCAGTCGGCAAACTGTTTCACTCTGAAATATTTTGTGTTACTGATGTAGCATTCGTTTCTCTTCGTAATGTACCGCAAGATATAGATAGGGTACAAGAGGTGAAAAGGATCCTCACATGCGGTACATTTTACTTTTCATGGAGTCCGTCAGGCGAGTTGGAGCCCTTCGATTTAACGCTTTGCGCGCAGAGAACGATACACACTGAAGAGACTGATAACAGATTCTTCTGGTGAGTAATTTTAATCATTTTGATAAGCATTTCAATAGTCAATCACCTTTGGAATCCAGTTAGTTACGGGAACTTAGACCTTTTTTTACCAGACGAAAATTTTAGGCCTAGATTTGAACCAAAAAGCTAGAGAAAAGTTATCTTTCTTGCTATAAACCAATAAACAAGTGACCGTGACAAAATACTTTGTCGTCCGCTGTGCTGTCTGCAAAGCCAAGGCCTAGTAGATCTATAGCAAAATAATGATACAACCAAAATGAGGGTTTTTTTCCCCCCAGAATTTTGTTATAACGAGATTTTACTTTACTATAAGCTCTTTTTTTAATGCAGGAATCGCATGTTACACATTCCATTGCTACGTTTTGGAGTTGATTGCTCTCAATGGCTTTTAAAAATCATGTGCGGTGGAATCGAAATGAGAACTATTTACGTCGGTCATTTACAAGCTAGAGCTTGCGTTATTTCCCGACTCAGTTGCGAAAGAGCCGGTACCAGGTTTAACGTGAGAGGAACGAATGATGACGGACACGTAGCTAATTTTGTGGAAACGGAGCAAGTGAGTACCATAGTTTTATTTTTAAAGCTCTGGAGGAGCCCCTGTGAAAGTCTCTTCCCTGATACATGCTAAATATGGCTTGCCAAAGGCAGGTGCCAATGGAACCCACATACACTTAAAATTTCCATTAAAGAGAATTGAGACCAATCCATTTATCAGTTTTGTCAAAATAAAATATTTTAAATACGAATTCGCCATGTTAAACTCCATAGGGCGCGAATAATGTATTATTTGGAGAATTTGATTGATTCTGACCTGGTTTTTTCCACGTAATTAGTTACGTAAATTATAATAATATCGTTTAAATGTCTTTTAACGAGAAAAAAAGTTGGTTAAAATCAACTAAATACTCCAAATAATACCTTATTGGCCCCTCTATGGAGATTAACATGGCAAAATCTGATTTAAACTAACTTATTTTGACAAAACAAAAATGTACGCTTTTAACAAAATAGTTTATTTCAAGAAGTATTTACGAGATATTATTGTGTACCTGTAAACAAAATTAATATTCTGATTCAGTTAATGCGTATTTTTTATACCAGGTAATATTTTTAGATGATAAAGCGTCATCGTACATTCAAACAAGAGGGTCCGTTCCTTTATTCTGGGAACAACCTGGTGTTCAAGTAAGTTTTTGCTTTAAGCTTGGTAGTGAAGCTTGGTACGGATCGTTGACCAATTTAATTTTGAACTTAGATAGAACTTGAGATTCCAGTTCAAAGTAATCAATTTGTTTTAGGCTGTGAACGAAATATCGATATCATTCAAATTTCAGAATGCTACGAGCCTAGATAGGCCAATTTAAACTCTCCAAACGCGGTTATGTCATACTTTTTTACTGTACGAGTTTAAGTTGGCCACAATTTTGAACTTGTAGGGGTTTTATTACCAAAGAGCAAACCTGTAGGGAATTTTTAAGTTCTAAAATATGAACTTTTTTTCGTACGTTCGTATAGGTAGGTTCTCATAAAGTCAAAATGGCAAGAGGTAGTGAGGTTTCTATGCCAGCTTATGAAAGGTATTTCGTTTCTATTAGTTTATCAAGGATGAGGTTGAAGTATTTTCGATCTCGCAGGGTTCCCACCAGGTCTTTAAATACGTTAAAGTCCCTTAAATACATTAAAATGGAAATCTGCTGGAAAATTCTAGAAAAGTCCATGAAAAATCTAGAAAATTCCATGAAAAATCTAGAAAAGTCCATGAAAAATCTAGAAAAGTCCATGAAAAATCTAGAAAAGTCCATGGAAAATCTAGAAAAGTCCATGAAAAATCTAGAAAAGTCCATGAAAAATCTAGAAAAGTCCATGAAAAATCTAGAAAAGTCCATGAAAAATCTAGAAAAGTCCATGAAAAATCTAGAAAAGTCCATGAAAAATCTAGAAAAGTCCATGAAAAATCTAGAAAAGTCCATGAAAAATCTAGAAAAGTCCATGAAAAATCTAGAAAATCCTGGAAAAGTCTAGAAAAAAATCTAGAAAAATCTAGATAAGTCTAGAAAAAATCTAGAAAAATCTAGAAAAGTCTAGAAAAATCTAAAAATTTCAGGAAAATTCTAGAAAGCTCCCATGATTTTTCACGTGTTTTTGCTAGTCACCATTTTAATAATTTTGTTGGGAGCCCTGCTGTCCATGTTCTAAGGTTCATAATTGACTTCTTGGTAACAATTCATTTTTTGTTAGACATTTTGCTCTGATGAAATATCGATACGGATCGCAGGCTATAATAAATTTATTGGGAAATAAAGAAGGCGAAGCTCTTTTGAGTCTGATGTTTCAGGTATGTTTAAAATTTAAATGGTTAGGCCTAATCGTAATTTTTTAAATATTGAGATTTTTCGTGGCGATTTCCTAAGCTTTATTATTTAAAATTACTCTTAAACCGCGAATTCGTTTAGCAGTATTGCTACTTTGTTTCAGAATCATCATAAAGCGAGTCTTCACAGCGATATTCCGCACTTTGCGTTCGACTACCACGCAATTTGTAGAGGGGGAAATCAAGAAAATTTATCCATACTAAAGAAACAGATCCAGCAATTCATAGACTCGTACGGATTTTTCGTCAAAGTAAAGGATGAAATAATATGGTAAGTGCCAAATTTAGGAACGGGTACGTGTGGGTACGTCAAGCTGCGGCGCGGGTAGGAGAATCAATCTAGAATTAAATATCTCCCTTCGTTTTATATTTTAAAGTACCCAATCTGGATCGTTCCGAACAAATTGCTGCGATTGCTTAGATAGAACCAATTCCGTGCAAACATTCCTCGGTCTATTAGTAAGTGATATTTTTTTGAGTGTTTTACTTTAAAAATACTTATCAATTCCCTTAAAAGTTTCGGATATTGAGATTAAACTCTGTGATCTTTAGAAATAACACACATTTTACAGTTAAGTTGGTCCATATCCCACTGTTATACGACATTTTATTGGCATCAGCAATTAGCTTTTAATTCTCAAAGAATTTTTGGTTCTCAACTTTGATAATTAGCCATAAATTACCTCGAAACCTTCGCTTTCATACGGTTTTAACTCGTATTTTAACAGTACAATAAATTAAAAATCAGTTATCAGAGCCTATTATCCATTTAATTAATAATGGACATTTCGTGAAAATATTTTCTTTTGGGCTTTTTGAGTTTGTTATACGTAATTGTTTTCTACAGATTCTTCCAAAACAATTAGAATATCTTGGTCTCAATGATAAACCGCAAATCATGAGTAGGTTTGTGGAATTATTTCAACAAATGTGGATATTAAATGGTGATCAAGTCAGTAAAATATATGCTGGGACTGGAGCCCTGGAAGGAAAATCTAGGGTAATTATTCTTTAAGTTTAATTTTTCTTATTAGTAATAATAGGACCTAGCAGATGGCCGGGATCAGTATCAGTTACCTGTATTGAGGTTTTACCAATGTATTAAGGGATATTGAGGTTTAACCAATTGGGATATTGAGCTTTAACCAATTGGGATATTGAGCTTTAACCAATTGGGATATTGAGCTTTAACCAATTGGGATATTGAGCTTTAACCAATTGGGATATTGAGCTTTAACCAATTGGGATATTGAGCTTTAACCAATTGGGATATCGAGGTTTAACCAATTGGGATATCGAGCTTTAACCAATTGGGATATTGAGGTTTAACCAATTGGGATATCGAGGTTTAACCAATTGGGATATCGAGCTTTAACCAATTGGGATATTGAGCTTTAACCAATTGGGATATTGAGCTTTAACCAATTGGGATATTGAGGTTTAACCAATTGGGATATCGAGCTTTAACCAATTGGGATATCGAGCTTTAACCAATTGGGATATCGAGCTTTAACCAATTGGGATATCGAGCTTTAACCAATTGGGATATGGATATCAAGGGTTAACTGATACTTATATAATGATCTATCCGTTATTGCTATCAAGGTCTAACCCCAATCTATTAATCACACGTGCTATTATGTTTTAATACAAACGTTTTTGTATTTGTTTTTCATTAGTTGAAAGATGGAGGAAGATCAGTAGTGCGTACGATTCAAAACAACCTTCTTGATAATAGTAAGCAAGAAGCGATTGATGTCTTAGTTCTTGGAAACTCGCTTTCGAATGAAAATGCCGATCGAGCCAGAGCACTTCTGCCAACAAGAATGCTTCATGGTGAGCATAATTCAAAATACGATAATGGTTCAAGTAGTTTTGAACTTTTCTTCGTACTCTTTGCAGTTCCAAGTACAATTTTGAACGCCATGTGCAGTCGTTACGACGAATACACCGATAAAATGAAGTTAAAAGTATCGGTAGCCACGTGGAACGTAAATGGCGGTAAACATTTCAATAGTATTGTTTTCAAACATCAGTCTATGGCCGAATGGTTATTAGATAATCAAAAAGTATCTAAATCATGTAAGTTATCACTTATAAGTCTGTAAAAATAGCGTAAATTAAACTTTCGGTTATTTTTAGCGTTGGTTGAAGTTACGGAGAAGGTTGAGGATTCTGTCGCGCCTGATATATTTGCTATTGGTTTTGAAGAAATAGTCGACCTAAATGCTTCAAACATAGTTGCAGCCAGGTAAATTTTTAATTATATATTTTGGCACTGCTTATATTCCAACCGTACCACTATTAGTTATATTTATATATTATGCAATTTTTATAGTACAACGAATCAGCGAGAGTGGATGATTGAACTTCAAAAAACTATTTCTCGAGATAATAGATATGTTCTTATAACATCAACGCAACTGGTTGGGGTCTGCCTTTTTCTCTTTATTCGACCTCATCATGCTCCTTATCTGAGGTAAGTTTTGATTTGTCATTGATTCAGGATTGAGCCGTGTAAAGCCCCCCCCCCCCCTCTTCCCTTAGATAGGTAGGTAGGTAGGGTGATAGGTCTCAAGGGCCCCCTCTTCCCTTTGGTAGGTAGGTAGGTTGATAGATCTCAAGGGCCCCCTCTTCCCTTTTGGTAGGTAGGTAGGTTGATAGATGTCAAGGGCCCCCTCTTCCCTTTGGTAGGTAGGTAGGTAGGTTGATAGATCTCTAGGGCCCCCTCTTCCCTTTTGGTAGGTAGGTAGGTGTATAGGTCTCAAGGGCCCCCTCTTCCCTTTGGTAGGTAGGTAGGTAGGTGGATAGATCTCAAGGGCCTCCTCTTTCCTTTGGTAGATAGTTAGGTAGGTCTATACTGCCCCTCTTCCCTTAGTTAAGTAGGTCACTAGTACCCCTATTTCCTTAGGTAAGTAGGTCTCTAGGGTCCCTCTGCCCTTAGGTAAGAAGGTCTCTAGGGTCCCTCTGCCCTTAGGTAAGAAGGTCTCTAGGGTCCCTCTGCCCTTAGGTAAGAAGGTCTCTAGGGTCCCTCTGCCCTTAGGTAAGAAGGTCTCTAGAGTCCCTCTGCCTTTAGGTAGGTAGGTCTCTATGGTCCCCTAGGCAGGGCTGGGCCCATAATCAGTGGCCTATATGGTTAATCCGGGACTGATTGCCAGCTATAGTTAATTTCTACACAGGGACTTTATTTAGGTGCCCTAATTTTATTGATATTGTGAATCTATGTAAGAAAGATCCCCCAATTTTAATTTCATCATTTTCAAATAGTGGATAGAGGATATAAAGATTTCTTATCAATTTAGGGACGTAGCTATTGACATGGTAAAAACGGGCCTAGGAGGAGCAACGGGAAATAAAGGAGGTGTAGGCATTCGATTTATGCTATATAGCACATCTATGTGCTTTGTTTGCGCCCATTTCGCTGCGGGACAATCCCAAGTTACTGAACGAAATGCGGATTACACTGAGATAACGAAGAAAATGACGTTTCCAATGGTAAATAGTCAAAAAAATTATCTATAAAATGTACAGGGATATATTTATTCGCGTTACACTTAGGGTAGAACAATCAACTCCCATGATTATGTATTTTGGTGCGGAGATTTCAATTATCGAATCGATCTTCAACACGAAGAAGTTAAACAATTATCCAAAGAAAAAAATTGGGCGGCTCTCCTTCAAGCTGACCAACTTAAAATTCAGCAAGAAGCCGGAAATGTCAGTATATTCTTTCGAGAATGCTTTTAAGTGCGTTCTTGTAACATTTTTTTCAATTTTTATCAAGTGTTTTAAAAACTTCATCGAAGGGGAGATAGATTTTCCACCAACGTATAAATACGATATATTTAGCGATGATTATGACACTAGCGAGAAAAATCGCATTCCAGCTTGGACGGATAGGGTTCTTTTCGGGCAAAGGAGATCAACGGATGATAATGGTAGGAATATATCCCTTGAAAACTGATTCCTGGTCCGTTTAAAGGCCAAAATATCACCTAATTCAGGCACTGGCTTAGAAATTAAGCTTTTAGACAATGAAAAGTGTCACGCTTATGGTTATATGATATAGTTTTTAAACTTCAGGTTATAACAATGGCCGAATTCTGCATTATGGAAGAGCGGAGCTTAAAACATCAGATCACAGGTTATATCGATAAAAAAATCACTTCTTGTTAGGTTCGATTTGAATTAAAAAATTGATGGTGCATCTCCATTTTAGACCCGTCATTTGTGAACTCGAGGTTGATGTTGTTATTACGAATGACGCAAAACGAGATACCGTTTTTAAGTCTGTCATATCATCGATGGGTCCACCCGATGCCACTATTATCATTCACGGCGATTATGATCAATTTGGTGCTGAACTTTTTGACGATCAGTTTATCAACACGATGATTCACGATTTTTCAGGATTTGGGGAAATAATTCTTATTAGGTAAAATACCTTTTCCTGTTTCTGAAAATAGATTAAAATTTTCAGCTCGTAGCTTTCTGTTTAGTTCTAAATCAATTTTAATTTAGATTTGTTGATGATTCATTGTGGGTGACGTTCAAAGATGGTCGAAGTGCAATTCACGCTGTTAGCAACTTTTCTGGAAAAGAGGTAATGAGTGTTTTGATACGCGTTGAATCGTATTTAAAAGTTTCCTTCTTCTTCGTTTGTTTATATTTTTCGATAAGATTGGTGGAAGATTAGTTACACTGTCGTTGAAAACTCCAGACTGGACCAAAGCTGTTGAACAGGAAATGAAATTGTGTTCAACAAACACAACTTCACTCATTGCCGCAAATGATACGCAACTAGACGATTTTAACCAGATTGCGGTTGATTATGATCTTGAAGGTTGATTTTTAAAATTATATTAGGAATACACGCGAAAAATTAAGTGGATTTAGCTTAATATCGTAAAATGTTTGTATTAACTCAATCCGCAGCCTGCTATATGTTGGATGAAGATGATAATTTATCATCGGGGCGTAATACGCCTCTTGAACCAGGTGATACTGAGGTTCAACCTCAACAAACATCACCCAGCAGGTTCTCCACTTCACCTAAACCTCTGAGACATCCACCACCGCGTCCTAGCGCGGCTCCATCAAGGCCACCACTTCCACAAAATTCTTCACCAGTACATGATGAAGTACGTTAATAAAATTAAAGCAAAGTTTGAGGGAGGACACGTAATGCGTCCTTCAGATTCCAGGGAATTTTCAATTTCTAAAGTTTATATTTGAGAGCTTGACGCGAAAATAACACCCAAATCAAGCCAGGTTGCGTGCTGTCTGGGTCAACTTTATGTATCCTCTCTCGTAACGGTCCTTTCTAACGCGACAAAGCTAGAAAATATTGTAAAATTTCCATCAGAGTTACCGAAGTCCAAGAAAGGTACCACCGCCTAGACCACCGCCATTAGCGAGTGGTTCACAATCTAAAAATAGCTCGCCTTCCAAAAGAATCGAACCTAAAGATTCCAAAAGTTTATTTTCATCTAATCAAGAAAGCGGAATGGAGAAAAATAATTGGGATTCCTATTCGAGTAGTTCTGAAAAAATACGAAACGAACGAGACGAATACGTTGCCACTTTCGAGAAAAAAATATATCCTAAACAACCAAATCCGGAGTTTACCTTTTCTTCACCTTCTTCGACTCCGACGAGCGTTCCTCCGCCAGCTTGCGAACCACCGCCTCCTCCTATTCCATCTAGGCCCAAAGTAATGCCAAATTTACCACCCCCAATTCCAGCAAGAACAAACATTAAACAAACAACGATTAGTTCTCAAAATACGAAAGATACTGATTCGTAAAACAAGAAAATCTTGATTTCTTCTCGTATCAATTGGTGTATAAATTCAGCTTTAATGGTACAAAATAGAGTAGGATGTCCAAATATTAAGGTTGAGCGAGTGCTCGTTTCGATAAAGTATCTTGGTAGTCGCTTACTGATAAATAATTGGTTGATTACCGATAAGCAATTGGTTGATTCTATTTAAACTTAAGCAACACGTACCCTAGGTACAAAATGATAAGGAAATTCCCAAGAATTCGATTTAAAAATCAGAATATAGTTTAATTTTCATCAAGATTGGCCGACCCCGAGTATTTCTAACGAGTACTCGTTAGGCCTTGGTTAGTTTCCAACAAGGTTTAATTACTCTGTAACCCATTTCCCATTTCAAAAAGAGCTAGCACTCTTAACCATCTCGGTAGCAAAAGAGATACTCGCTCAGCCTTAACCAAATATTAGTGCAATAAGTAATTTTTCCCGTTAGTTGAAAGTACTAGAAATAGTATATAAATAATACAATTTAACGATCGCTGTGAGTTAAACTTAATTATACTTTATTTCGAGTATCTCGTAGAAAAAAATCCAACAAAACTAGAGCTTTATGAAGACTTTTTTAAGTTAGTTTGTGTTAAGATGCGTTCATAAGCGAGCTTGAATGTGTTGTTCACGCGCAGAGCTTGAATCTGAATAGCTTCTCAAATTAGTTGTTACTTTATGCATTCCAAATTGGTTATGACGTTGATTAGTTTCAGGCTTATAATTTTTTAATGCTTATCCTATTTTTAACTGTTATAGTCAAGAGAAAGAAATGCATTTTGTGCAGCTATTATACTGCTGCGGGGGCTAATTTTACCGCACATTCCCAAAATACAGTTTTTTTTAGTTGGTTTAAAGTTTAAACTAAAGAATTGAACTGCGCTGCAAATTTATGAAAGCTAATTTAATTTTTCCACATTTAATTACCCCTTAAGCATATTTTTGATATATTTGGAGTGTAAAAGTATAACAAATTAATAGCATTAAACCTCACCAAAGGTTTTTCGTTAAACTATGCCGATTTTTTTGATATTTTTATCCATATTTTATCAGTATTAAAATGTAGTTAGGCTTAGCTCAAGGCTCGTAAATAGGGGGTATTTTTTAAACACATGAATGGAGGGAGCAGTTGCGTCATTCATTCGCTGTAAATTTCATTTAGCAACCGAGACCCTTATACCCTTTTCAGACGAGACGTAACTAGCCGGTTTAATCAGATTTAACCGTGGTTTAATCACAATTAACTGAGGTTTATTGAACTGAGAAGGCTATGCTGATCTCGGTTAAAACTGCATAAACCATGGCTAATTAAGCCTCGTCTGAAGAGGGTATTAGGCTTAGCGAGCTCAAACCTCATCTAAAGCTATTACATTCACACTTACTACTCTTTGAAACCATTTTCCAACCACAAATGTTCAATTCAGTACAGATCGATCAAAAATTTACATTTTATGACAAATTAAGGCAAGGATAATTCCTCCTCCTCGTACACAGCTGTATATAATTAAATTCTAGAACCGCTTAAGCCTTGGTCCTTCACAAAATTTATAGAAATTTCCATTTTGACCACAACAAAAAGGTAAAGAATGGTTTCAAAGTTTCTAACGTGAATTTATCTAAAGTTAACAATCTCTAAAATTGATGAAAAACGTCTGGTGAGTTTTAAAAAAACGCTTCTAGGAGATAAAATAACATCATTAATTTAATGTATATTTAGGGGGCTTTAATATAATATTAACTAAGTAAACTTTTAAGCGATATTAAGGTTGACAATTCTTTTTGAATATATTTTGCAATCGATAATATTATCGATAGATTAGTATTAATGATGTATAGAAAATGTAAAACCAATTTTTATGAACGGTTTCTGTTGAATTTGGTCTTAAACTAATCCATATTATAATCTAGTCAAAGGTCACAGTAAAAAAGGTTAAACAATTTTAGTTGTTATTTTAAAAAATGCCAGTATATTCGTAGACCAAAAAAAAATGTTATGAAATTGATGACAGTTTATTATTTCTTGTTATATTTCAGTTACAAGTTTGGAATAAATATTTTCAAATGGAAATTTTATTACATGATAACATGTAATATGAAATGTTATTAGTATAATAAATCGTATGAAGATATTGGGTAGCGAAGATTTGTCTTCACAGTTTAAGAGGTATATAGTCTCATCAACACTTGATTCTTTGCAAATGTCTCGATGCTGGATGTCCATAACAAGATTCAACTTCATTCTGAACATAAAGGCTATTGTTGTGATGAGGAGGCTGGTACGATTGCCAGCAGAGGCGTCTCCAAATATATGTTAGCTCAAACTAGCAATATTTATCCCTCAAAATCGATTCTCAATGTTTTATACATTTTTTACGCTAATTTCTACCTTAAAGGGACTAGCTTCGTTTTTAGAAGTGAAATTTCAGAACATATAGGGCCTTTATCTTGAAATTCCTGGTTTCCTGGTCCATCCACCCTGAAATTCAAACCCGACTAAACTTAAATCAAAATATATAATTCTCTAGGTACGTCAGGAAAGTTTAAATGTACTCCAACTTCATTGCAAACTCATTTCAAAAACATCTGGCGAGTTTGGATTCTCTTATATCTAGAATCAAGTCACACGCTTCATTTTAACGTTGATTAAGCCTTACATAAGATTTTTGCGATGACTAAAGAAGAACTAGATTAAGTAAGAAAAACCTCTTTGGAATCTTTTAACCACTCATTTTACAAATGTGCTCACCAGGGGCGTCACTAGGATCTTCAAATTGGGGGGGCTAATCTGGGCAATTGGGGCTTTTGGGGGGGCTTATCAGGGCGATTCGGGGGGGGCTATTCAGGGGGTTCTGGGGAAACATGTATTTTTTTTTTTAATTTTGGGGGGAGGGGCTAATTTGAAATTTAGTAGGGGGGAGGCTATAGCCCCCAAAAAAGGCCTAGCGACGCCCCTGGTACTCGACTCGCATGTGGTATGACTGCACATCCGCATCCTTACACTTACATGACCATGCACATTAGCTGGTGTCAAAGACTTCCATACTATGTTACCGATATTAAAGATATTCTTTACCCAAAAATTAACGGTCTAACTACTATGTTTTACTAATTTATTACTCATATGCGTCAACAGATAAAATATACACGTAATATATTCTTCAATGTTTTATTTTTCACTTGATACAAAGTACACGCTTTAAAATTAAATCCACACTTTTTTTAAAATTATTTCTTGCGTTGAAAATGGAATGATGATCCAAATGATACGCCCTTAAAATCTCGGGCCGGTTGATGAGAAACAAAGTTTCAAAACAAATGGAAACTTTCCAGCTGTAATTAAAAATAAATACGCAAACTAAAGCATGGATAATATCATCTACGCAAAATTTATTGAGCATGCTAGAACTACATAGAATTTCTCTTTAAATACAATTACTTATATTGAAAAATAAACATTCGTAGGAACTAACTTCGCGCAATTTTTATATATATTAAATGTCTGCGGAAAATTCCAAGTAAAGTAACTCACTTGGATTAGGAATTGGGCTGTGATTGCATACAACCAACGCTTCTAAAGCGTCCGAAACGCTTTCAAATTCAATCAAACCGGAAGAGCTTCGTTCGGCTGAAATAATTAATCGTAAAACCCTCGTTAGTGTGAAGGTTAAACTTCGGCGATTTACTTACTTTTCGATGGAAATAATTTTATTGTCTTAGGATCTTTAATTTTGTTTTCCGTAAATATGTTTTGCATATCTTCTTCCTTAAATCCGTAAGGAGTGTTGAAAAAATGTAACGTTTTTGATGGTGGTAAAATTCTATTCTTTCCAGCCGCATCAGGATTGGTGAAACGATTATTACGATTGCCCATGAAATCCTTGAACGAAACTGTACCATCTGGAAGCTCAAATGGGGCTTGAACGTCATTGAGAAACGCTTGCTTGGAAAATCTGCGAAATAATAGTATAGTATTTTAGATCTATGGCTAGTTGGGGTAAGTTTGGATAGGGCTAAGTTTGGTGTCCAAAGTTATAGCCATAAAGTGTCCAAAATTTTTGCCCTAAAGTGTACAAAGTTATAGCCGTAAAGTGTCCAAAGTTATAGGCCTAAAGTGTCCAAAGTTATAGGCCTAAAATGTCCAAAGTTATAACCCAAAAGTGTCCAAAGTTATAACCCAAAAGTGTCCAAAGTTATAACCCAAAAGTGTCCAAAGTTATAACCCAAAAGTGTCCAAAGTTATAACCCAAAAGTGTCCAAAGTTATAACCCAAAAGTGTCCAAAGTTATAACCCAAAAGTGTCCAAAGTTATAACCCAAAAGTGTCCAAAGTTATAACCCAAAAGTGTCCAAAGTTATAACCCAAAAGTGTCCAAAGTTATAACCCAAAAGTGTCCAAAGTTATAACCCAAAAGTGTCCAAAGTTATAACCCAAAAGTGTCCAAAGTTATAACCCAAAAGTGTCCAAAGTTATAACCCAAAAGTGTCCAAAGTTATAACCCAAAAGTGTCCAAAGTTATAACCCAAAAGTGTCCAAAGTTATAACCCAAAAGTGTCCAAAGTTATAACCCAAAAGTGTCCAAAGTTATAACCCAAAAGTGTCCAAAGTTATAACCCAAAAGTGTCCAAAGTTATAACCCAAAAGTGTTCAAACTTAACCCCATGATGCCCAAAGTAAGACGACACCCGCTCAATCTTTTTGGACCTAAATAGCCACCAGGAAGCCCTAATCTAGTTAAGGCCCAAATTTTGGGCTTAAATAGCTACCTTGTGGACTAATAAGGTCCAAATAGGAACGACCATTCCTTAATTTTTATTAAATATACTAAAAAAGATCATAATTACTTCAATTGCATCTTATTTCCAAAGAAACTAGCGTTGTTTAAATTGCTTATACTTCTTTCAACAGCTATTCCATCTCCTAACTGTACCATCGCACATCCGTCTTTACTTTTCAAAAACTTCACCTAAAAGTAATGAATTTATTGACGACAAGTGTATTAAGTTAAATAAATTTAAGTTTTACCCTGACAACGTTTCCGTACAAACAAAATAGATTGAATATTTTGTCGCAATTAATCTCTTTAGGGTTCAATCCATACACCATCATAACAGCACCCTGTTGCGGAACTCCACCTGGTGGTGGAGAAAGAACTGGTCCTGCTATTGGGTTGTATCTTGAACCAGTTTGCGGCCCGTCATCAAACATTTCATGTTTCATATTAAACATTTCATGGTTTCCAAACCTTAAAATTCATATACAGACAACTTTAAAGGTATAGTAGAGTCTGCGAGGAGTTAATTTAAATCTATTGCTTCCCATTATTGGGTAAAGCGTAAAGATTGTCTGGCAATCAATCTCAATTTTCAATTAAGTTAATTTAAAATTTCGATTAATTGGCATGGAAAGGTAAAATTCTGATTTTTAAAGTAATTACTTGTAATGTCAAGTAATTACGCGCGATATCTTTACGTAACACCATTTTCTTTCCCTTTTCGATGATGTCCTATCTACTTCTCGTGATAAATTTCATCATGGAAAGTAAAAATACCTGCCAAACCTATCATTTCCAGATTGTGGTCCGTATCTATCCGATGGTCCACCTTGCGGACCATAGTTATCATTTCCTCCATAACCAATCGCGAGCTGTCCACCACCTGGATGGTTTCTAGGACCTGGACTAGAGTAGTTATCGTAATCTCCACGATCAGGTCCACCAAACAATGGTGGGTTCAAAACATTTCGTGGTGGTTCATTTCCTAAAGAGGAAGGGGATTAGAGTCGACACGCAACACGGATCATTTCTCACATTCCAAATTTCCCATTTGTAAAAGAAAACAATTTACTGTATATTCCAGGTCCAAAACCTTTAGGTTCTTGTAGTAAAGCGGGTCGGTCACTTTTATGTAGCATGTTTCCTACGAATAAAACAAATTAAGCGATGAAATACGTTTCAAATATTTCATTCTATGTTTTTTATAGTCATATATTATGATATAGCGTGAAATAATCATTACTTTCAGCATTGAAAACAGTAAAAAATTCAGGTATTAACCCGTATATTTGCGTCTATCTTACAACACTTACGAAATACTTTATCATTACCATACTTTGAAGATTTAAATCAAACGAGTTCCTTTTGATCTTGGGAGTAGAAATGTCCACACACTTTTCCTAAACACAGAAACATTGGTTTAAAAGAAGAGTCTGTTTTTGAAGATGGTGGTGTCTCTGTTTCCAGTGTCTTTGTGAATTATGTAACAGGCGTATTTTTTATGAGTGTTCTCATTGTTTTTTGTCAAGTTTTTGGAACTTCTTTTGTTTCGCTTGTATTTCATGTTTGCGTATTTTGTTGTTCAGTACGTTGAGCGTAATTCTGTCGTTAAAGCGTACGTCTGCGATCTGATCTGCATCTGGAATTGCTTGTTCCACTGTATGAGGCAGTCATGTTATGTGCTCTTGTTTTTATCACATTTTTGGACTCTTACGGAATCGATATGATTCTCGTCACGCTGTTTACAAACGTTATTTAATGTTTTGGGGGCATATGGTCAAGGTTTCTAAAACTATAACGGTATTTTTTTGATTTTTACAAGTCTTTCTCACACTCATCTCGGTGACAAAGAATATAGGGGTAAAAAAAGTCTCATCTGAGTGACGTCATTTCTTCTTGTGATCGTGGACAGTAAATTAAATTTAATTATCATTTTCATTGGGATTATATGAAGACATGTTCTACGTGAGAATCAGTTCTTTCCTCAAAATCCAGGAAACTTGTTTTCTAAATGTCTAATCCTGCTTAATTTAGTATAACCAGGTAATCTAATCTCAAATTATTTAAATTTCAAACCAATTCAATGGTTAATCACCATTAAAACTAATTTGAAGCCAGTTAGATTCAAATTCACTCAAGACATCCGGCCAAAACCATCAACCTTCAATGTTCTTTACATTAAAATAGAATTAGGCCCGAATTAGGCTTAGCTCAAAGTCAACGTGATAGAGCTTTAAGGATTGTAAAAATTCGTTAACCCTGTTCCGTGATTCGCTATTAAATTGCTTTTCTTGTTTTATCAATTTTTTATAGAGTTTTCTAAGCTAAATTCAATTTAACCTAACAGAAACCAGTGAAACTTGTAAGTGCCCCAAACTGACCCTTCTCAACAACCGTGTGAATCTTATCTTGATATTCGATATAAAAAGAACAAATTCAACATTCTGGGCTATATATTTATGACTTAGTCTGCGGAATCAAGTATGGCTGGTTCATTAGTAAGATATAGTGCATTGTCAGTGAACTGTTTTGGCAATTTTTTTTATGTTATATTTATAATTGTTTTATTTAATTTTCAAAATTATAATATTTTTTGATTTTTACGCAGAATATTCTATATAGTTAAACATTCTTAAGGATTTTAAATATTAATGTACCAAATCTCCTCAAAAACAACATGTTTTAATTGATTTGAACTGTTTAAATATGAGTAAAAACATAATTTGCGAACGAAGCTCATTAAGCCTAATTCTGTTTAGAAGAACTAAGAGAGTGGTTCAGAAAAGGTAGATATTAATAAGAGGCTGTCTTAGAAATCTAATCTTTAACTAAATAAAGCCTCGACATTTGTAAAAGCTTTTTGGTTCAAAGAAGAACTAGCATTTCTGGGTTTTTAACCCTAATATCTAATAACCCGAGGAACCGTTTGGAGCAGTTGTGATAATGTTTTTACTCATATTTTAATACTCCAAATTGATTCGGGTTTAATTACGTTCCTCAAAAAGGTCTTTCAAGCCTCTTTAAGACCTCTTAAAGAAAATATCGTACACTTAAGAGCTAGGCTAGGCGCAAATTCAGCCTTCAGAGAGATCTCGGGAACAAACCTGACCAAAAAAAGTTAGTTTGGTCTGAAGAGGTCCTCAAGAACACTTCAAAAGTCTCGGGGAAGTCTGACATAATGAAAGACTTACCCAGGACACCCAAAACACTTCCCGAAGATCTCTTAAGAAAGCCAAGGGTTAGTTTCACTGCCAACTTATTCTAAAAGTTAACAAACCGAGCTCAATTGGCACGAGTTGTTAAACTGATGGCAAATGATTCCCCTTTTGTTGGACAAAGTTGGCAAAATATATCTCCCCTGAGAGGGTCTTAAGAGTTACCGAAAAATCATTGAAGACCTCTTTAAGTGTAATTTTGTGGCACGAAAAATTTTCTTATTCTAGGACCAAACATTAACGTTTATGACTGCCTCATCTAAAGGACAAATCTATCGAAAATTAGTTTTTTTACACATTTTGCAATCTCATTAGACTTTGCGCGAAGTAATGACAGTCTTAAAAAATAATTTCTACCAGACTTGCCCTTCAGGTAGTGTATATTTCATTTGTTATTATGTATATGAATAATTATGTAGTTTAAATATTTAATTCTGACTTTCAGATTCAAATTAAATAAAAAAAAAACAAACTCACCTGGTTTACCCAAACCGGGATTTGTATAATCCCAACTTTCACAATCATTTTTGTAAACATTTAATCGGCTCGGCTGAAATACAATTACGCACATATTGAAAATCATTCAAATAACCAGTTTTAAACTCTTAAAATACGAGTAAAAACCGTTTCAAAACTCGCAACAAAGGTTTCGCGGTAATTTATAGTTAGTTAACAAAGTCGCGAACTAAACTCGCTAAGATTAAATCCATTAAGAAAAAATTTTAGACTGTAAAAGTTAATAATTAACCGTGAAGCCTTGGTTGCGAGTTTTGATAATGTTTATACGTATATTTTAAGCCTAAAATTGATTAAAAATGACCAGAGAATGTATATTGTAGCGATTCCTTATTCGTATTACATAAATTATTAAGCCTATCTCTAGGGAGGAGCTAAGATAGATGGAATAGGTGAATCTCTCGGTGCACAAAGCCTAATTGTATATTCAACGTTCTCAGGTCATAAGTTAATTATTTACTAATCATGACTGACCTTTGCAAACTCAATTTTCAATGTACAGCAACCGGAATATATATCTGCGCCATTCAGGGATTCTTTTGCGCGGGATGCTGAATCAATACCATCAAACTTGGGGCAAGGAATTAAGGTAAACAATCGAGAAATTTAAAATATGTAGAATCTCTTCCCTAATATTAGACTGTAAAGGATATTCAACCATAGCTTGCACACCATTCTTTTTGAAAATAACTATCCTAAGAACCTTTCCACTTGGAGAACATATTGTATGTATGACATCCTAAAACAAATGATTATTTTAAGCTGAACATTGAGGCCGGTAACTGATAAAATGTAGCCATGCTGATGGACTAAATGTACTTACAACAGTGATAGGATATGCTGGATTGATTACGGTAATTAGTAGTATGTGGTTTTCTTTCGTATCATCTTCGTGTGGCCTGTAATTATTTGTAAAGTTAGACTTTAACAAATCTCACAAACATACCCTAACCCTCCAAGATGAATATATTACTTGTTATATCGTCCTCCTCCACCGCCCGATCTTTGATTATTTCCATAATAATCTTGACCATAACTTCTATCCTGTAATATAAATGAAAAAATAATAGCAACATGACTTAATTCGGGTCTTGCGACTCTTGTCAGATTGATCTCTCAACAATAACAACAAATACCGGTGTCAAGTGTATGTAAAAAAGATTAAATTCGCAAGTTTGACGCGTGATCAGGTACCGCCTGTCTACTTTAAACAAGCAAACAATTTGGTTTATTATTACATCATGTGAGAAACCCAATATAAAAACTGCATTAGCTTAAATAGTAGGAATTTGCCAAAGTGTGTGAACTTTGAACCTGTTTAGTCCATTAGGCTTACTTCATTCCCTACCATCAAGTAAACCTTTTCATAATTAAAGGAAGGTGTAACGGATTTAATTGTAATGTAAAATTTTTCTTACTCTTCCATCGACATCTGTTCTTTGCCTCTTTGCAGCATGTCCATTGTACCCTGCCATTTGCCCTGTTTTCTTTTAATTGTTTTTATAATTTATGAGGAATAATTTTTATATAAACACCGACGTTGAGACACATGACCTTTCCGCTGTAAAGCAGCAGAGAAAAGCCTATGGAGGCATAAGGCATTATAATATTGTTGCCCTCGCCAATCTTGATCCTCTAAATTTCCGAATCGGTTTAAGTATCGGAATGCACCCAAAAAAGGGTAATCTTGAAATCCCATGTTATTTTATGCAAATTAGATCTTTTTAACATGAGATTTTAAGAATCGTTATTTTTCAGTGCGTTCCAGAATGAATCAATGTGACCGAGTGCACCGATAAAGAAAAAAACCTTGGAATTCGAAGTAGGGATTAGGGAATTAGTATTTTACGCCTAGGCCTAAGCTTGGGTCGCGAAACACCGAAGTAATTTAATATGTTTTAAGTATTATTGTATTTTAAATCAAAAATGCAAATTTTATGAAATCGTAATATTTCTTAAATTTTAACGATCATTGTGGAAAATCTTCTAACATACTCTTTAAGTAATTTTTTCTCAATTATTGTGTGGGCCTTGGCATTTCAACGATTTCTTTATCTCATCTGTCAAAAATTGAAAAACTCTAAAATACCATGTAAGTTTTTAAAGTTTTAATTTCTTTAGATCTTAGTTAAACCATAATTAGACTCTAAAATCAGTTAATGGGTGTTATATATGAAAAGTATTAAGTTTAGCTAGGCCTAGACACACTATCTTATTAACTAACGCCTTTGACATAAGATTCTTTCCATCTGTGGTGCATGAGCTTTTTACTGTAAAAGCTGGGTATGACTTGTCGGGCCCAATTAGTATCATATATATTATTGTGTCTACTATAAAATAACAACAGTTTCCGTGAAATTAAAATCACTTATATATATAGAGCATATTATAGTTATCCAGACCATTATTAAAGAACCCAGAGTTAAATTCTGACCTCACTATAAAAGAACGGGCGTATAGAAAGGAAACTGTCTCCGTAAACTTTATTTTGTGACAACGCGAGTGCAAGTTGACATCAACTTCTCCAGGGTCCAAAACCGTACATTAAAAGAGATGAAGGCAAGGAACATGTTATTTTTCAATGAATTTTTAATGAACTAGAAGCCTTAAAGTAGTCATGGACCTTGTGAAATTGATCTAGTGCCAAGCTTATTTAATTTTTAAAATCAGGAATTGGTTTTACATTTTTATTCACTTGCGTAAAATTCAATTCCTTCTGAATAGTCCAAATGTAAAAGGCTGAATTCTATAAAAATGGACCAAACAGAAAAATGCCTTTAAAATAAAAGAATTAGACAGTTGAAGAACAGGTTACTGGTTCCTTTTAATTCAAGTTTATTTGAAAATGCTTTCAAAATAAAAAATTATGGATACCGTAGTGTTATTGGGTAGGCTGAGTAAATTTCAAGGGAATCCGAAAATCCACTCAAAGAGGCCTCGAAAACAAATGAAAGAGGCTTCGAAGTCTAAAACAGGCCTCTAATTATTGTCGAGCCAAAGAACAAACAAAAAAAAGATCAGCTAACCCTAACAAAATTTTAAAAATTAATTAATACCAAAATATTTTTTTGAAAGTGTGAAAAAATTAAGGTTTTATTTAATTTTAATTACATACGAAGTGAAAAAATTAATTGTATTTTCAGATGGATGCTACTTTTTTAAATGACTTGTTAGAATGTTCAGTCTGTCTGGAACAGTTAGACTCGACTAGCAAAGTTTTGCCGTGTCAGCATACTTTTTGCAAACAATGTTTGGAGGAAATTGTTTCGTCACATAAAGAATTAAGGTGTCCCGAGTGTCGAGTGTTAGTGGAAACGAAAATAGACGATCTACCTTGCAATATCCTCTTGATAAGGCTACTAGATGGCATAAAGAATAATAACGCGAGAGTTCCCAAATTATTGGAATTGAAGAAAGAAACGTCATCTAGCAGACAAAAATTATCTACCAGTTCTTCTTCTTCGCCTCAAACTCAGAATGTCGTTCATTCCCCGCCGCATTCTGCTCCGCAGTACGTTCCTAGACAACGAGTTTCAGTTCAACCCGATCCTGGAAAACTGTCTGGGGTCTCGAAACATTATAATCACAGCTTACCGTGTGCCAAAGCCCTTTATCCGTACGAAGCTAAAGAACCTGGGTAAGTTTGTCAATCAATTTGAAACTAAACTCTTAACTATTCAAGTAACAACGCGATTGAACTAGTTTATCAGGCACTTTAATCAGAGACTTAGGTTGTCACGTGGTCTCTCAGGGTCGAGGTACTAGGGTAGATGCAGGTTCTTGGGGTAGATCTCCTAGGGTAGATGCAGGTCAGATAACCATTTACCTCGAGATTAAGCTGATATCCAATGAAAGCTAAGCTAACCAATTATTGACCAAATTTTTGGAGTATTTTAACACACGGCGAGATAGATGAGAT
This sequence comes from Odiellus spinosus, assembly GCA_963920705.1. NCBI lineage: Eukaryota > Metazoa > Arthropoda > Arachnida > Opiliones > Phalangiidae > Odiellus > Odiellus spinosus. The sequence continues at coordinate 18,940,646 of OY987232.1, read as the reverse complement.
CTTATACTACAATTTAAACCCGATGATTATAAAAATTAATCAAAATTAAGTCGATTTAAAACTGATTTAAAATTGAAAAAGATATCCTAATTAAAAAAAACATAACGAAAAAACTAAGTTGAATAATCTGAATTGTCTAAATTCTTGAGGAATCTAAGCACACGACGTGACAGAGGAGATATTAAACTACAATTTAAACCTAATCATCATTAAATTTAATCAAAATTAAACGCTTTTATTGTTAATGAAAAAAATTATTAGACAGTATGACTGAGATATCATTTTTCATTAACTATAAACTCGTTTAATTTTGATTAAGTTTAATGATGATTAGTTTTAAATTGTAGTTTAAGTTAAACTACAATTTAAACCTAATCATCATTAAATTTAATCAAAATTAAACGCTTTTATTGTTAATGAAAAAAAATTATTAGACAGTATGACTGAGATATCATTTTTCATTAACTATAAACTCGTTTAATTTTGATTAAGTTTAATGATGATTAGTTTTAAATTGTAGTTTAAGTTCTCCTCTGTATCGTCGTGTGATTAGATTTCTCAAGAATTTTGTCCATTTTGATTATTTAACTTAATTTATACGGTACCTTCTTTCATAATTCATATAGTCAGTTTTAAATCAGTTTTAAATTAAATTTATTTTGATTAATTTTTATAATGATTATGTATAAATTGTAGTATAAGATCTTATCTGTCTCGCCGTGCATTAAGATTCCCCTTAAATTTGACCTATTTTGGTCTATTTTAATTTTTGAACTTAACAAAACCTATCAATTTTTTCGATAGTAACTTTTAGTAGAAATAGTAATGACGTAAAACTGGCCTTTTGCTGATAGTATTGTTTACTATTATGAAATAAAGTGATAGACTTTTGCCAGTATTCAACACTAATGATAAAGTTCAAGTGATTTTATAAATATAATAATTAATTTTTTCCATCAGTGATTTATCATTCAAAAAAGGCGACATAATTTTTCTCAAAAAACGAATTGATCAAAATTGGTATCACGGAGAGCTGAACTCAAAGAGCGGTTTTTTGCCAGCCAGTTACGTTCAAGTACTGGCTCCAATATCTCATCCAATCCCTCAATGTAAAGCTCTTTACGATTTCGCCGTTAGTACTAATGACGAACAAGACTGTCTGACTTTTTCTAAGGTACGATTTTTAGGCTAATAAAATTTTTCACTGGGCTGCTCTAAACTCCCCAGGTTGCGGATCTTTTAAATATTGGGTTTAGCTGCGTAATGTGTTTCAAAATTCGTTTTTCAGTCAATATATATGGGTGCAGTTTGAGAGAGTGTTCCAATGAAAAACTACGGTATTAATTTTATTGGCAATCATTGAATAATGATTCGTAACATTTAGGGGGACATTCTAACAGTAATAAGAAGGATTGATGAAAACTGGGCAGAAGGGAAACTAGGTGATAAAGTTGGAATATTTCCAGTTTCTTTTGCGCAGGTTTGTATTTATCTTAATACACTTCAACCCCCAAACTGAATTAGTTCTAAACTTCAACCCAGAAAACGGAATTAGACTTAAAATTCAACCCCCAAACTGAATTTGACCTAAACTTTAACCCTCAAACTTAATTAGACCTATACTCTAACCCCCAAACAAAATTAGACCTAAACTTCAACCCCCAAACTGAATTTGACCTAAACTTCAACCCCCAAACTGAATTTGACCTAAACTTCAACCCCCAAACTGAATTTGACCTAAACTTCAACCCCCAAACTGAATTTGACCTAAACTTCAACCCCCAAACTAAATTTGACCTAAAATTCAACCCCCAAACTGAATTAGACCTAAAATTCAACCCCCAAACTGAATTTGACCTAAACTTTAACCCTCAAACTTAATTAGACCTATACTCTAACCCCCAAACAAAATTAGACCTAAACTTCAACCCCCAAACTGAATTTGACCTAAACTTCAACCCCCAAACTGAATTTGACCTAAACTTCAACCCCAAACTGAATTTGACCTAAACTTCAACCCCCAAACTGAATTTGACCTAAACTTCAACCCCCAAACTAAATTTGACCTAAAATTCAACCCCCAAACTGAATTAGACCTAAAATTCAACCCCCAAACTGAATTTGACCTAAACTTCAACCCCTAAACTGAATTAGACCTAAACTTCAACCCCTAAACTGAATTAGACCTAAACTTCAAACTCCAAACTGAATTAGACCTAAACTCTAACCCCCAAACTGAATTAGACCTAAATTTCAACCCCCAAATTGAATTAAGACCTAAACTTCAAACCCAAACATTGTAGATGAATTCAGCAGCAAGAACAATAATGAAATTATCAGCAAAGTAAGTAAAATTATTATGCTTTCGTCAAGTTTTAAATTTGCTACATGATTTGATGTTTTAACTACGCGATCAGTACCTTTTCTGGTCCATCAAGAACAGCTCCACCGACTCCTAGTGAATCTAGCGTTGTACAGATTGATCAACCAACGTGTGCCTCTGTTGATGGTAAATATTCTACTACTTCTATAACTATTTTGTTTCTTCTGACGCAAAATTGACGACGATGAACCCATCATTTTCCCAGAAGGAACTGATACTATTGTTAAAAAACCCGTTGAGGCGACAGACGCAACGAAACCCGTTCCAAATCCAGGCACAACGTTTTTGGATCAAGGAACTTCTAGTTCCATGTGTTCTTCCATATCCTATTCTTCGACCGCCACGACCACTACCTCCTCCTCCTCCTCCTCCGTAATGTCAGTCGCTGAATTTCCCATTGGTGATTCTTCTTTAAGATCTAGCGAGTCTGGACTACAAGTAGCCGCTCCGTCACACTCTATCAATCATAGTACACCGACACCCAGTGTTAGAAACTCTTCATCTTCGTCACTTTCTTCGTCATCGTCTTCTTCTACGTCATCATCGAATTCTTCTACTTCGCACGTACGGTGTTTTGATTCGTAAAGATTAGTTCAGAATCGCTTTAAGAATAAGGATAATTTTTGGAATCCATATTCTTTCAGGTCCCATCAGTTGGAACAATTTCGCAACCAGGAAATTGCGTAATGCAGCTTCAAACGCAACATCATCGTAATCCTCATAGTGCTAGAGAGAAACGGCACTCTTTGGCGATGATATGTTCTAGCCAACGATCTCCTCAGATTGTTCCTGGCAATTCTTCCCATCGGCATTCCATGGAAATATTAAATATCCTGGATTGTTGTAATCTCAACGAAACCCCAACTTTTGGTCCCGTATCTACGTGCGGCGCTTCTTCAGCGACTACTACATCAACAGTCGCTACCGTTTCTGCTCTATCTAGTGGCAATGTTAGGGCCATTCCTCCTACTCCTGCTCAAGTAAGTTCTTCATAATTACTGTTTTAAATTGTAAATTAATTGCTTCATCTTGATAAAAAATATTTGTGGGTGCTAAGCCTAACATATGGTTGCCATGGGGCAGGAAAAAATGGAAATATTAGGGAAATTGATAGTTTAACCTTTTATATAAGGTCAGGAAAAGGTTAGGGAGTTTCAAAATTGGGGGAAAAGGTCAAGCAAATTGAAAATTGGGTCAAAATATCGTGGAAAAGTCAGGAAATTTTGAAAATTGATCTTGAAGGTCATGGAAAAGTCATTGAAAATTGAACCGGAAGATCAGGGAAAAATCAGGGAATTTGAAAATTGAATCAGAAGGTCAGGGAATTTGAAAATTGAACCACCAGGCTAAGAGATTGTCGTGGAATTTGAAAATGAACTAGAAGGTCATGGAAAAGTCAGGGAATTTGAAAATTGAACCAGAAGGTCAGGGAATTTGAAAATTGAACCACCAGGCTAAGAGATTGTCATGGAATTTGAAAATGAACTAGAAGGTCATGGAAAAGTCAGGGAATTTGAAAATTGAACCAGAAGGTCAGGGAATTTGAAAATTGAACCAGAAGGTCAGGGAATTTGAAAATTGAACCAAAAGGTCAGGGAATTTGAAAATTTAACCAGAAGGTCAGGGAATTTGAAAATTTAACCAGAAGGTCAGGGAATTTGAAAATTAAATGGGAAGGTCAGGGAAAACTCAGGGAATTTGAAAATTGAGCCAGAAGGTCAGGGAATTTGAAAATTGAATGGGTAGGTCAAGGAAAAATCAGGGAATTTTAAAATTGAACCACCAGGCCAAGTGAATGTCAGGGAATTTGAAAATTGAACCAGAAGGTCAGGGAATTTGGTCAAATGGCCTTGGGAAATTGGAGTGATAGCTGCACTTTCATCATCTGTATCTAATTCTCACGAGTCATTTTTTCAATTTTACTTAGGTATTTCCAACTCCCGAATCAAATCTCAATGCTTCGGCTTATAGTAGTAATAAAAGCGGCATTCGACATAGCTCAACAATCCCTTCTTCAGGCTGTAATCCTAATGCCGGCGCTTCTTCAAGCCCGTTGGATCGAAGTTTAAGGAATGATTCTGTAACTAGCAGTAACTCGGTTTTTTCACCAAGCACAGGCGCCGCAATTACTCAGTCATCATCACCTATATCCAATATAAACCATTCGCAGACGAATCTTCAGCCTGAAATGCCTATTTAGTGAGTTGCTTGATATTTTTAAGCGTTACTATGGTAGTACAAATGTACCATCGTACATTACAATGCCCTACAATACCTAAATTTATTTCTAATCCCCTTAAATACCCTGAAATCGCAGTTTGGTCCCTAAAATACTCTAAAATCCCAGTTTGGTCCCTTAAATACCCCAAAAACCGCTTATTTATCCCTAAAATACCCTGAAACCGCAGTTTGATACCTAAAATACCTCAAAAATAGCAGTTTGGTCCCTAAAATATGCTAAAATCGCAGTTTGGTCCCTAAAATATGCTAAAATCGCAGTTTGGTCCCTAAAATTCTCCAAAATCGCAGTTTGGTCCCTAAAATTCTCCAAAATCACAGTTTAGTCCCTTAAATTCTCCAAAATCGCAGTTTGGTCCCTCAAATACCCCAAAATCGCAGTTTGGTCCCTTAAATACCCAAAAATCGCAGTTTAGTCCCTAAAATCCTCCAAAATAGCAGTTTAGTCCCTAAAATCCTCCAAAATCGCAGTTAAGTCCCTAAAATACCCAAAAATCGCAGTTTAGTCCCTAAAATCCTCCAAAATCACAGTTTAGTACCTAAAATACCCCAAAATCGTAGTTTGGTCCCTAAAATACCCTAAGTATAATTTCTATAATTAGCCAGGAAAAATGCAGTTATTAAATACAGCGATTAACTGTTTTATTCCTTTTTTATTTTTAGTTACGTTGCTTTATATAATTACAAACCACAAAAGGAAGATGAACTTGAGCTGAAGAAAGGAGAACTCTATACCGTTAGTGAAAAATGTCAAGATGGATGGTTTAAAGGAACCGCTCTGCACAGTGCTAGAAGCGGAGTGTTTCCTGGAAACTACGTTCACGTCGCCAAGTAAGAAAACAATATCTTTTTTGGTTTTACCGTAATATTTTAATTGGGGAATGTTTGGTGCCGCAATACTAGTTTTGTCTCTTAAATGTCGCGTATTATTTTTTCAGGCCTTCATTAATTCAAGCTCAATTTAGTCAGCCATCCGCTGTCACTAATGTTCGCTCCATGGCTGGAAAAAACCCATTTACGGGTCCATCAGTGGCAGCGGCTGCATTGTGCCATTCGAGACAGCGATCTCTTTGCTCTTCCGTTAAACTTCACTCTCAAGGCGTTGTTGAGCCGTTAGAATCTACAATGCCATCAAATTTAAGTACTTCAACCCCCGAAGGATTATCTAAGACAGTAACGACCGTGTTGCAAGTACCCGCTAATAAAGGACCTAGTGTTGAATCTACAAATATCGCTACAAGTTGCGCGCCGCAAGTTGATCCCGTTAATTGGGTCTCTCTCGAAAATACTCCACCGAAAATTCAAATGGCGGCGAATCAACACGAGGTAAACTCGTCTTGTTTAAAGAAAAATTAACTGTAACCTCTGAGGACTTTGAAACGTTTCTTTAGGTACAAAATGTTAATCAAGGGTCTCCTTGGCCGAAACCGTGGCCAGCGGACCAATCACCAGGTGCTAATGAATCAAATTCGAAACCGGAAGAAAAATCATCTCAGATGAGAAATGAGCAAGTACCGATCAGTCATTCGAGCTCTTCCGTATCTACCGTGGCGACATCGGTGAGCAATTCTCAGCGTATGGTGGAAGCTTTTCCAGGCTCTTCGGTTGGAAATAATCAAACGTGGCTCGGACCTAACTCTCTCTACTCGAGCTTGGTACTTCAAACTGCGGCATCAGCCGTAACACCGCCAAATGTTTCAGTCGGAATGAATCAGTGTAGTAGAAGTTCGTTACCCGGTGGAAGTCAGCATGGATTACGGAATGAAAGGGTAAGATAATTTAAATATTTAAATCCTTATAAGTCATGGGGTTTCGGAGCTTTTTTTTGGACCCAATTTATATTTTACTTAAAATTAAACGTGATAGAGACCCCTGGTGTCAAAATTTTGGGTATTATCCAACATCGTTATCAGGAAACTTAATTTTTACAATTAAAAGTGACTAAATATCCAATGTTTCTATGTTCTATACCATCACGGGATTGGTTCTTGACTCTGATTGGTCCTTTGGTAACTTTGGGAAATTCAAAAGTATTGCTAAGCCTAACGAATAAAATAATTTTTTATTAAAATACTCTTTAAAAAAATGAAAATTAAGGAGATTATATTTAATTACAAGGAATTAGGAAAAAAATTAGAAAGTTATTAAATTTTCATTTAATAATCTATCCTATAATTCTATGGTCAGTCTCAGACTTACGGTACCACTATGATAGTCACAATTCATAGCTTATCCGTCGGTTTAAAGGCCAATTCCATCTTTTTTCTTATCTCAGAAAGAGAAAAAGGAAAAGGAGAAGGTCAGTCTGATGAAGAGATTGACCAGTAAAAGAAAATCACGATCCCCACCACCGTCAAATTATTCCTGTGATAACCCCTCCTTCGTGGACAGTTTCCCGCAATACACTGCTCCGCAAAAACCATCCGCAATACACACAAGGTAAACTCGTATTTTTTTATCGTTGTCAGCTAAGCCTAAAAGGTACGGAAGCCCATTTTTGTCAGTTTTTTTGATGCGAGTGATCAGAATTTTACGGAATACGCGTCTGACACGTCGATTATTCTTTTTAGTACTAGTTCAATCGTGTTTTATAGGTCTGGTTCTTGCCCGAGCGAAGCCTTTGGTACTCAAAATACGGTTCATAAGAAAACCAGCTCTCTAGATGGAAGTTCGAACGAAACTCCTAAAATGACTTATAAATCAAAGCAACCTCCGCCCTTAGTACGAGAAAGGTAAGATATTTTCTTTTTATAAACTACGTTGCTACGAACAGAGATGTCAGGCACCCTTAGCTCCTCCCTAGAGATAGATCATTGGTGGAATCAAAAGTCCGTCACTGTTTCATAATGAACCCTTGGGTCTTTTTTTGAATTGTGAGAAGATAAAGCTGGAAATATCCATTTTATTGTTAATTTTTATCACTAATTGGTTCCTATTTTCACCAAATATGGCTCAGATATGTCACTAATTTCCCTGTTTAGGGTGGGAGCCCATATTGTTGAGAACTAGTTGAGATTACGGAACTATTTGCCCCCAAAAATCACTCGGTCTCTTGTTGTTTCCATTACCGAATTAGATTTCGATGCATCGTGCCTTACCCTCCGAACAGCGAATTTGAATTAGAGCTTAAAGTTGGGGACATGGTTTACGTTCATAAAAAACGTGACGATGGTTGGTACAAAGGAACGCTTCAAAGAACGGGCAAAACTGGTTTATTCCCGGCTAGTTTTGTTGATAGTTTCAATTGATTTTGGCTTTATTCATATCGATAAATAATAATGTTATATTAAGAAAAAATTTGTGGAATTGTTATATAATTCACCGTTTAAAGTTTTTGTGAAAAAAAAATCATGTAAAATTTGTATAAAAACAACGTTTAGAGGAAAAAAAAGGGGGCTAATAAGAGTGTTTTAGAGCATTGGAACTTTTGGTACTGGTAAGTGATATTTATATTTCTGTATATAAACAAAATCCAGGGTGGTGCAATGCCAAAAATCAATCACCTCTGTAGTATTCAAAGTTTTACTATTTGTACAATTTTAACTTTAAAAAAACAAACAAATTCTCATGACATTTAACTGAATCTCAGTGCCAATACACAATATAGTGCATTTTTTAAATTGTAAAAGTTACAATTTTTTTTGTATGGCTTACCGAGTTGAATTTTGGTTTTTTGTCCAGTAAATCTTTTAACAATGAAGATATTTGTCTATTTATTTCATGGGAGATTAATTTTGTTCCGGAGTTTGGTTAGTTTACATAAGTTTGAACGAAGGTAAGTTGTCTTATCTAAGATTCCTAATGATTTTATTAATTTTAAAAGCATTAAAGTTTTACTTAACTAGACTGGGAATGACTAGGTTCCCTTTTAAAAAAAACATTATTCTGAAAGAGTTATACTCCAAATGAAATTCTTTCAACCAAAAGCATTTAATTTAAATTTTGCGCCTTAAATTATGTGCAGTCCTAGCGAACTTGTTTTATTTTTAGCCAATAGCGTGCCTTGAAAACATTGCTTTCTAGTTCTACGGTGAGAAAGTGAAGAGCAGACGGATTTTGGTTACAAACTTTCTATCAACAGTGACTCTCAAATAAATGAACAGGGTAGTGTAGTGTACCAATTCAACTTAATTGTGTTTACTTTTTATATAATAATTCTTCAATTGTCCCAATTGACACTGAATGGCCCTAATCATACCAAAATTGTAAGTGTTTTGGTAAAGCTGTGTGCAACAACACATACCGATACTACCGAAGCCTAATGTTTTATAGAGGTGGTAGGAACCACTGAACGCGAACAAAGTTTTGTAGATCAGCGTGAGAAACGAGGCACTAGACAATTTACTATATAATAATAGTTAAACCAGTTTAAAATGAAATTGCTATGCTTCTAGTAGTCGCCTGAGCAATTTTAAATTAACAATACAAGGGGTGTTTTTTCACTAATTTAATGATGGTCACCAGTTTTTGGTAAAAAAATCCTTATTTCTCACCCTTTATCTTCAACGTATTCTAAGCCTAGAATTTCAAGAAAGCAGCGGTTTTTCGCCTAGCTGTCCGAATGTTTTACAAAAGTGGTGATTAAATCAGGATAATATATAATATAATAGGTAATAGCTCGCTAAAGTGTTGATTTGGAAATATTTGGTGATAAATAGATTGACCAAGGTATGCTACTTTATTACGAATTCATCAATTAAAGATTACACTATGCCAAGACTTAGGCTATCTTAGATCCGTGGTGTTTCGCGATTTTTAGTGCGGTTTTCTATGTTATTGGACTTTTAAACTGCACAGAATAAGGTATTTCGTCTTTATTATGGTTTATTTCGGATGTTTCTACTGTTTTTGGTCGGCCAAAAGTTTGAACTTTTAAGCCTTGGAACCTTGGTCATCTTGGTTTGGCGATTTTTGTGTCATCTACGTATCGCGTTTGTGCCGCTAGCCTCGCGACGACGAACGTCGAACGATACGCCGGACTCGTGCTGGGATTTTCGTATGGAAAATTCAAGATAATCTTGTATATGGATATACGTGCAGCGAGAACTTCCAGACCTTCTTGGGGTAAGCTAGAGTTTTAGACCTGAAGGTCAAATATGCGTTTTATTGGTGACTCTTTAGCTTAAAATTAACGTCGGCAGCGACGAAATATATCCTACTTTTGGGGCTCGTAGACCTAGATTTTAACTTAACATTAAATTAACTTAAATTTAAAATTAATAAGAGCCTCTTGGGATTAGTGGTAAGGTACTTATTTATAGAGTCACCTTTTTATGTTTATTGTTTAAAATGGTGACACTCGGCTTAGTAAATTTCGTAAAAAATTCTTAAAATGGCTGTAGTATTGTCTAAATAGGGCTTATTCAAAATATAATTCAAAAATATTGAACAGTTTTCTCGTAGAGAGGATTTGAAATTAGCTTTTTGCACTCAGTATCAATTTGGTTTAGCCATTTTCTATCTTTTGAGTAGAAAATCTCGGATTTTCTTGGTTTTAGCCGCGTGTGACCATTTAAGTAGGGTTTCCCTCTAATTATTTTAGCAATGCTAGTCTCGAGGAAAAATTTTCAAGGTTCAATGTTTATTCTCGCCCTTTCTCATTTTCAACCGTCGCTGGATTCTTCAATGGTGTTTTTGCCGAATTGGTTAATTCCTTTTTCGGTTATGTGTAGAACTGTTTAATTGTGGTTTGGGGGTTCGCCCAAAAATGGCGGGCGGAGAGTCCACCATTTTTGGGACGAAGCGCGGTGGAGGTTAGCTTCCAAAGTGTTATGTTTTTTCTTGCATCTTAAGGTGACTGCTTCGGGGGATCCAAGAGAAAGGGCGCAACGCTTGAGTTCAAACAATTGCGTGGGAGATCGTAATCCTCGAGACTTATAATTAGGCCCGCTCATTATAGGATACCGAGCGCGATATGGTTTCGTGACCAAACTAGGGTCGCGACGCGTTGGTCACGAATGACTTGAGCGAACGGTATCATTTTATTTTCACAGTGTACGTTTCCAGATCTTCGTGGGACTTAAAACAATAACCCCCAAATTGGTCGGGTTTTTTTTACTTCCGAGGTCGAGTAGCGTCCCTAACGTGGACGTTGCTCGTAGCTTTAGTTCAAACAATCTCGGTCAAATTTGACGTTATGTTGAGGGAACTCGGAAGGTTTTTTTTGTCTTCAATAATTAAGTTTACTAACTACACCCTAGAATTAAGCATACCAGGCGGCACTACCCAGGTCGCGGTTAGCCCCCTTTCGCCCGCATACGTTAAGATTAATGTTTAAGGTTTACTAACCCTTGACCTCTGTGTCATTTCATTATGACGTCGGGGTCAAGTTATTAACTAAAATAATTTAACGTTTAAACGCGTAGATTCGCGCGTAAAATAATCGCGTTTCAAGATACGAAGAAAATGAATGTTTTAAATCTTATTTAAAATTTAAAAGGTTGGTATTAAATTATTTTCAAATTCAAACATCAGTTTCTAATTCCTTTTTCTGTTTATTTTCAGATTTTTAATCTAATCATGATTTTATTATAGTTTTTGATTTTCCTTTAATTTGTTTGCCGCTCTTTTTCAATTTTGATTTCATATTTCTTGGCCCGATAATAGGGAAGTCATTCTAGATCAGTTCAAATCAGTTCAAAATCTCAGCACGTATGAAGGTATAAGTTTCCCTTGTCTCTTTTAAGCCTACTTTTGAAATTCCTGTAGCTTAAAGGGATTATCCGCGATTTTTAAAGTGGCCTTATTTTCTAGTTTAGCAGACGACGTTGACCATAAATTGTACATTGTGCGCGTAAGGGAAGCGTATTTTAAAGGGGCAAATTCCAGATTAGTCTCTATACACTCTGATTAATTTTGTCCCTTTGACTGTAAAATTTACAACGAAGAACGTTGTCTGCTAAGCTAGAAAATAAGGCGACTTTAAAGGGGTATTAAAAATTTTCTTGTGTACATAAGTTCATGGTAACACTTAAAGTTGTTAGTTATAATTAATTCGAAGCGTTAAAATAACCTTAAAAGCATAAAACTAAATCATTTTCAAGTCTACTTTCAATAGTTAAGGAAAAGTAAATGCTTCTTTTATTAAAACAAGGATTTAACTCTATGCAAGGTTGAAACAGGTCAGGGAATTTGAAAATACACCAAAAAAGTCAGGGAATTTTAAGATATTTTAAAAAGTCAGGGAATTTTAAGATATTTTAAAATGTCAGGGAATTTAAAGATCTTTCAAGAAGCCAGGAAATTACAATCATTATCTGTAGAAAAGATTCTCAGCTGACGGCGTGTCAGTTGTATAGATTAGAACAAAGATACGCCTGCAACAAAGTTTGGCCAACGCTATTATATAAAGAATAAAAGGTTAAAAATTGGGTAATATTAGCCAAAATGATCATGGAAAATAGTTTGAAAAGGTCCGGGAAAAACCTGAAAAAGGTCACGGAAAAACCTGAAAAAGGTCAGGGGAAAAACCTGGACAAGGTCAGGGGAAAACCTGGAAAAGGTCAGGGAAAAACCTGGAAAAGGTCAGGGAAAAACCTGGAAAAGGTCAGGGGAAAACCTGGAAAAGGTCAGGGGAAAACCTCGAAAAGGTCAGGGTAAAACTTGGAAAAGGTCAGGGGAAAACCTCGAAAAGGTCAGGGGAAAACCTGGAAAAGGTCAGGGTAAAACTTGGGAAAAGTCAGGGGAAAACCTGGAATAGGTCAGGGGAAAACTTGGAAAGGTCAGGGAAAAACCTGAAAAAGTCAGGGAATTTGAATCTGAAAAAACTGTGGCAACCCTAATAGAATTTCCAAACCACCCAACTAAACAAATTTAAATCCACCCACATTTTGAAACAATACACGATCATTCATATACCCATTTTTTCCCTCTTGAGGCTCGAATATCATCCTCCCTTCTATTCCTTTTATTAGTTTCATTTATCCAAACGTAAGCGACTCAGCGAACGTACCTCTATCGAGAATAAAAGTTGTAAGATATGCCTTTATGTAAGACCCCCTATTCTTTCTATTCCATTTAGGCTATCAGCGCGCTCTCCAAAGCTTTCAGGTGGACGACGGTTATCCCGGGAGCGGTGGTGTTTTCTAATGGCGGACGACGTTGGAACTTGGAACTGGCTGCTAATAGGGACTCGGTTATTATAAAATGAAGATAATAGTGAAGAAGAATTCTAGTAATTCGTCGTTAGTCGACGCGGTTTCTTAATCTTTGGCTCTCGAGTTCGAGATAGTAGAAAAATTGGGGTTTTTTTCTCGGTTAGAAGAAAGATTGGTGCGCGTTTCGTAGGAGAGCCAGTCGTCCTACGATTTTGCCGCTTTGTCTCACTATCGACCGGCTAAATTGACGGCAAACATGGCAACTTCCACGGTTCTCAAGCTTAGCCTCTACGGCATAGTCTTCTTCACATCGGCAGTTTTGATAGCCGGGGTCAACGAAGCCTCGTCTGATATGCTCTTTGAAGCCGCTTTCCAGGGTGAGTTTGTCTCCTGGGAATTCTATTTCCCAAATATCCGTTTTCCATTTTATATATCTATATAGAGAAAGAAATTTATTTTGCCACAACACAATTCCATTCTTTTGAAATCGTTCATACTATCTAAATACTTAAATTAATATTAATATTAATTATCAATTTAATTTTATTTATATTAATTTATAATTCTTATATTTATTATATATTATACGTTTTTATCTTGAGTAAACTTCAGGTAAATATTTTATCTTTTGCTAGAACTTATCTAGGGGTGGAATGGGAGATAGACACTTAGGCACCGATATGAGATAAGACAAAATCTAATTATACGTTTAAATTATGATAATATATGCTTAAATATATATTTAAAAGCTGCTTCCTGGTTTGGATTTAGGTTTTAATAATAATAGTCTTGATTTAGAGACGTTTATTAAGGTCATAATTAATTATTAAACTTGAAAACAATTTTTATTTTATCTTTATGGAGGACCCCCCTTCCTTTATTTTCTTTTATTGATGATCCCCTTATATCTTATGATCAACTAAAATCCAAAAAATGACCAAATAATGTTAAAATATTATTTTTAATAATCGATAAAAATGACTTTCTACTTCAAACTCCCTTTAGAAGTTTTCGTATTCGATTGAAATATATATTTTTTTTTAATAAAAAAAAGGTTAATAGATTTGCCATTCAATCAATATCATCTTAAAATAAATCATATGGATCCAAAATTTTTTTATTTTAATAAATTGAAATGTAATATAACTTACATTGATTCAGAATTCTTGACAATTGCAGGGTTCGTACACGACCTGGAAAACCGGGAAAAGTTAGGGAATTTTGAAATTGGCCGAAAATGTCAGGGGGAATTTGTAAAGTGGCCTCAAAGGTCAGGGAAAAGTCAGGGAATTTCAAAATTTCTCCAATAGGTCAGGGAAAAGTCATGGAATTTGTAAAGCGGCCCCAAAGGTCAGGGAAAAGTCAGGGAATTTCAAAATTTCTCCAATAGGTCATGGGAAAGTCAGGGAATTTGAAAATTACTCCAATTGGTCATGGAAAAGTCAGGGAATTTGTAAGGTGGCCTCAAAGGTCATGGAAAAGTCAGGGAATTTGTAAGGTGGCCTCAAAGGTCATGGAAAAGCCAGGGAATTTGTAAGGTGGCCTCAAAGGTCAGGGAAAAGTCAGGGAATTTGAAAATTTCTCCAATAGGTCAGGGGAAAGTTAGGGAATTTGGAAAGTGGCCCCAAAGGTCAGGAAAAAGTCAAGGAGTTTGAAAATAGCCAAGAAATTGAGCTCGTAAGAATAAATTCATGAAAAAATATTAAAATTGGTCAGGGAAATTATTTGGAAATGGTCAGGGAAACCCTGGAAAAGTCAGGGATATTAACTTCCAAAATTTTGTACGAACCCTGTTTCCTTTGAAGAATTCGTATGGCTAATAAATAGGTCAAATCATATATTCAGTCTTAATTAAAAATTATTAATTAACCCCCCTCTGTAAGTCTACTCGAAAAATTATTTTTATCAATATTAAAATTTTGGTTCTAACCCTGTATGTGGGCTTCCCACGAAACACGCTTGTGTATCGGAAAAAACACATTTACAGGCGTCCATAGAAAATACATTAGAAATTTCACCCTGTATTTCTGTTCCTCTGTAAAGAATTATAGTTCACATATTTAATATTAATGTAAAATTAAAGATAATTTATAAACATTCTATGAAGTTAAAGGAATAGAACCGAGTTAATTAATACGCAAACTAATTGATTAAACTGATGGATAAACGAGTACGCCAAAAATATATTTCATTATCTATTATCTACAATTATAACCACCCGTGAAAAAGATGTTGAGTCACGGGTCGGATTTGAACCCACAACCTTCCGCTTACAGGGCGGCCACTCTACCAATTGAGCTACCGTGGCCACGATATTCGATGGCCAACGATAGTTGGTGTCAATAGACAACCTTGGTAAAGATCAGTTGGGGTCATCTTGCCGTTAACGAGACGGTACCGAATTGATTACAGTAAGCTAGCGCGTTACCAACTCGGCATCGTCTAATCGGTGGATTAAGCTTAATCAGGATTTTAGTTTCGTGACCATTGAATAAATAAAAATAATAAAAGGATGGCTTCTCGCGGAATCGAACTGGGCTCTTCGCGAATACTAAGCTAGCGTGTTACCAACTTGGCAACGTCTAATCGAGAAGTTGAGCTTAATTAGGATTTTAGTTTCGTGACCTTTGAAGATTCGAAATAGAATAGTTTACTAATTTTCTTCAATCGAAGAAGCGGCTACGTTTTAAAAACTATAAGCTTCGCTAGTAACGAGCTTTGGATGATAATGACGCGGCTACGAATCTTTTATAAACCCAATTTTCATAAAAATCAAACCCTAAATTTAAATGAAGATGTCTACGTTATCACCTAGATGTCGCTAGGGGCTCTACGCTTTGTTTTTAGTAGGTCGGGGGATGGCTCCTTGGTTCCGATTGACTTCTTGGTAATGCTAGAAAAATTCAAACGCGTATTTAGGATATAAAACTTTAAAAAAATCTTTCTAATAGTATTTGTACTTCAAAAATTATTAAAACATTCAGGGAGCGTATTTTTACATAAGGAATCAGAAAAAAATACTTCATTTCAGCTAATAGTATCCCTTTAGTCAGTCGATTAGAAGTTGCCAAGTTGGTAACGCGCTAGCTCGATGATTACGAAGACCCAAGTTCGATTCCCCGACAAAACTTTGTTTTATTATATTTGTTTTATTTGGGCAAGCTTTTACCCTTATTATTATTATTTACGAATCTATTATTTCAAACGTTTTAATATAACATAAATAATTTAGTACTTAACTCTAAAATTAAATAATAAAACGAAGGTGTCTCGGGGAATCGGACTTGGGTCTCCGCAATCACCGAACTAGCGCGTTACCAACTTGGCAACGTCTAATCGAGTGACTAAGCTTAATTAGGATTTTAGTTTCGTGACAAAACATGGTATGGAAAATCCCAGACCCAAACTACGAGTGTCCAAACTTTAACCATCGATGCTGGACAATCCGTTGGATCTAGGTAAAAGTGCTCGGCATCGTCTAATCGAGTGATTAAGCTTAATTAGGATTTTAGTTTCGTGACCATTGAAGATTCGAAATAGAATAGAATGGTGAAAGAAATTCTTAGAATTACTCTCCAAAACATAATTTTTAACCCTAATTATTTTAAGCCACTTTGATTAGCCTCAGATTATTATTTTAATCCATTAATTTTATTACTAACTATTACTAAACACCGAAGAATGGAAACTTGAAGCTAAAAATGGAATTTTAAATATATTTTCTGAATAACCGTGTCAATTTTTTCCCTGCCAACGCCATAATATAAAACAAAAAAGCTTAAATATTGGGTAGTATTAGCCGAAACGGTGGCAACCCTGTTAAATTTTAAGTACACCATTTTTATACATAGATATATAATAAAGAAATACTGTTAGGTTAATTAGACTTTATATTCTAACACTTATAGTTATTTATATATGGTTATATGTTTTTCAACTTTGCGGCTAAAATGTTAAATGAAAATTATCTCGAAAGGTTCTAGCTATGCTAGAGGCGTTAAGCCATTATCTAAGAGCTTATCGCTTAAGAGCTAGGCGTTCATTGGCTACGCGAGAGATTTGGAAATTAGCATGACGCGTGCCTTCGGGAAGATTTCGGCTCTTATTTACATATTTAATAAACGGAGCATCGAATTAACTAAGCCTTGGCCTAGCTCTTGTTCTCCCATGCAAATAACTGCGAAAGTTATTATCCAACTATGTCGGTCTTCTGGTGTTGAAGCCCTGACATTCCAAGCGTTCCTTGTTATAAATGCGCGAACCCTCTATTTTAACTCTGTATCTATATCGTCAAGAATTTATTACAACCATGAGTAAACCCATATTTTTTGCATGTAGTGTTACTAGTTTTTGGGTTTCAGGGTTTCAACACGACCTGGAAAATTCAGGGAATTAGGAATTTGGGCTTTAAAGGTCAGGGAGAAGTCTGGGAATTTGAAAATTGGGTTTAAAACGTCAGGAAAAAGGCAGGGAATTTGGAAATTGGCCCAAAAGGTCGGGGATTAATCGGGGAATTTGGAAATTGGTTCAAAAGGTTAGGGATTAATCGGGAAATTCGGAAAATTCACCCAAAGTGTCAGGGAAAAGTCTATGAATTTGGAAATTGGCCGAAAAGGTCAGGGATTAACCGGGGAATTTGGAAATTCACTCAAAAGGTCAGGGAAAAGTCTGGGAATTTGGAAATTAGCCCAAAAGGTCAGGGATTAATCGGGGAATTTGGAAATTGGCCCAAAAGGTCAGGGATTAATCGGGGAATTTGGAAATTGGTTCAAAAAGTCAGGGATTAATCGGGAAATTCGGAAAATTTACCCAAAGTGCCAGGAAAAAGTCTATGAATTTGGAAATTGGCCGAAAAGGTCAGGGATTAACCGGGGAATTTGGAAATTCACTCAAAAGGTCAGGGAAAAGTCTGGGAATTTGGAAATTGGCCCAAAACGTCAGGGAAAAGTTAAGGAATCCAGCGGAAAACAAAATTCCAAACAATTATTAAACTATAAATAAATTTAAAACTTATTTAAAAAATAGGCTTAGCTGGATTCATGGAGATGCTGAATTTCTTCTCATTTAAGGGTCAGGAACCTATGAGCATAGGCCCGTCATTAAGGCGAGATCTTAAGGTGAAACTTCCAAAAAAAATCATAAAAATGATGTTAACTCTCATGAAAGTAAACTCCTGTTATAAAATAATATGTCAGTATACAAACACAGAGTATAGAGGTGCCAAAAATAAATTCTAAGTTGCCAGTTTTAATTAGATTAGAGGTGACGCTCCAACGCCCTCACTTTGTCCGGCTTATCCGACAACGTTTCTCTCTGTATATATTAAATATTAATTATTGATTGGAATTAGCTTTCTGATTTCCTGCCTTCGAGCCATATCTCGTATAGTTTGCTTTGTCAAAATGTTCATTTTTCGGTGGCCCGACGTTGCTTCGAACGCGTTCGCCCGAGTTAATCGAGCGAGATATTTGACTGCCAGCATTGACGCTTGTATATGGGTTAAACCTTCATTCGAGTTCTTATGGCTGGTTGAATCCGAATACATTATAATGCCTAATTAAACAACACGTAGAAGAAAACGGAATTGCAACACGAAGCCCGTTATGGTTTAACTAATGTTTATAATTTATAACAGAAAAATGAATAAAATTGGGTTTAAATGTGGATTAAATTGGGTTTAAATGTGGATTAAATTGGGTTTAGATTTGGATTAAATTGGGTTTAGATTTGGATTAAATTGGGTTTAGATTTGGATTAAATTCTGTTCAGATTTGGATTAAATTGGATTTAGATTTGGATTAAATTGGATTTAGATTTGGATTAAATTGGATTTAGATTTGGATTAAATTCCGTATAGATTTGAATTAAATTCTGTTCAGATTTGGATTAAATTGGATTTAGATTTGGACTAAATTGGATTTAGATTTGGATTAAATTGGGTTTAGATTTGGATTAAATTGGGTTTAAATTTGGATTAAATTGGGTTTAGATTTGGATTAAATTCCGTATAGATTTGAATTAAATTGGGCTTTGATTTGAATTAAATTCTGTTCAGATTTGGATTAAATTGGATTTAGATTTGGATTAAATTGGATTTAGATTTGGATTAAATTGGATTTAGATTTGGATTAAATTTGGTTTAGACATGGATTAAATTGGGTTTTAGACATGTATTAAATTGGGTTTTAGACATGGATTAAATTGGGTTTTAGACTTGGATTAAATTTGGTTTTAGACTTGGATTAAATTTGGTTTTAGACTTGGATTAAATTTGGTTTTAGACTTGGATTAAATTGGGTTTTAGACATGGATTAAATTGGGTTTTAGACATGGATTAAATTGGGTTTTAGACATGGATTAAATTGGGTTTTAGACTTGTATTAAATTGGGTTTTAGACATGGATTAAATTGGATTTAAACGTGTATTTATCAAATATGATTTGTCCCTATTTGTATTACACCTATTGGTTAGTTTATAATTTCTAAATAAACTAGTAATATAGCAAACCTTTCTGATTGGTTGCTAATTATGTTAGGTAATTTTCAAGCGATAAAAACTGTAGTCTTAACGTGACTATTAACATTACGGGAGTTCGGTTCTGAACGTAATAATCAGTTAACGAACTGCATGGCCAAGGAAGGAGAATTCAACAAAAGTCGAACTCTTTTAGTACAAAACACGCTTAACCTAATGGGCTCGTGTTCCCGCTACTCTCTTAATCTTATTTGTATCGTAATAGAGGGACCATTAATGTTAACATTTGAGAGAGGAGAGAGAGACCACGACAAAAAAAAGCATGACTCAGCGGAAGGAGAGGAAAATTAATGGGGAAACATTTCGGGTGACTTTGATCTTTGCATAAGTATGCCTAAAGATATAAGTATGACAGTCAAAATTGATGCTCACGTCATCAGCCACGTTCGTACACCACCTGAAAATTGTGGGAAAGTCAGGAAATTTGGAAATTGGACCAAAAGGTCACGGATTATTAGGGGAATTTGGAAATTAACCCAAAAAGGTCAGGTATTAATCGGGGAATTTGGAAATTGGCCCGAAAGGTCAGGGATTAATCTGTGAATTTGGAAATTGGTCCAAAAGGTCAGGGATTAATCGGGAAATTTGGAAATTAACCCAAAAGGTCAGGGATTAATCGGGGGATTTGGAAATTGAGCCAATAAGGTCACGGATTAATCGGGAAATTTGGAAATAGGTTCAGAAGGTCAGGGATTAATTTGTGAATTTGGAAATTAACCCAAAAAGGTCAGGGATTAATCGGGAAATTTGGAAATTAACCCAAAAGGCCAGGGATTAATCGGGGAATTTGGAAATTAACCCAAAAGGTCAGGGATTAATCGGGGAATTTGTAAATTAACCCGAAAGGTCAGGGATTAATCGGGGAATTTGGAAATTAACCCAAAAGGTCAGGGATTAATCGGGGAATTTGGAAATTAACCCAAAAGGTCAGGGATTAATCGGGGAATTTGGAAATTAACCCAAAAGGTCAGGGATTAATCGGGGAATTTGGAAATTAACCCAAAAGGTCAGGGATTAATCGGGGAATTTGGAAATTAACCCAAAAGGCCAGGGATTAATCGGGGAATTTGGAAATTAACCCAAAAGGTCAGGGATTAATCGGGGAATTTGGAAATTAACCCAAAAGGTCAGAGAAATTAAATATTTCGGTACAAGTCAAGGAACTGTTTGATTGGTTGACCAATTAATTTTTCTTCTCATAAATGACCCTGATTGATAGAATATGTCAAATAAAAAGTGGAAATATCCAATAGCAGAGCTCGTAAGAATAAATTAATGTAAAATATTAAAATTGATCAGGATAATTATTTAGAAATGATCAGGGAAACCTGGAAAAGTCAGGGAAATTAACTTACAAAATTTTGTACGTATCCTGGGCCATGTATCTTAGTGAAAAACATCTTGACTAAGAAATTGAATAATTGAAACATTGTGAAGTACCATACTTATATATTTATACTTCTGGTAATACATAAAAGGTCGTTACTTTTCATGTTTGTTGAATTGTACGCGCGCTTAAATTTTCCCCAAATCCATATTTTTTTGTATCTTTCAATGAAACTCGAACAATGTTTGTGGCTTTACAACAACTTTGTTAAAAGCTACTTGGAATAGAATTATTTTTTTGTGGCTTAGATTATGTATAAGGTTTATATTCTAGTAATGTTACTCTAATGTTGGCAGCGAACTTTTTATTCGTTGTTTCAATCTGACTACACACGCACGCGCAAGTTCGCTCTCCGAACCTTTATGGATTTTCTTATAGACGAAAATAATTACTTAAAGAGAGGCTATAACTTATTATTATTATCAAAAGTCGATCACTTTGTTACATAAAAGTAAACAACGCCCCCCGTAACTTAATACTGTCAGAAAACGTCCAGGAAATTACAAAATTTACACAAATGGTCAGGGAAAAGTCAGGGAATTTGAATTTTGGACCCGAAAGGTCATGGAGAAGTCAAGGAATTTGGAAATTGGCCCCAAAAGGTCAAGGAAAAGTCGGGAATTTGGAAATTGGCCGAAAAGGTCAGGGAAAAGTCAGGGAATTTGAATTTTGGACCTAAAAGGTCGTGGAGAAGTCAAGGAATTTGGAAATTGGCCCCAAAAGGTCAAGGAAAAGTCGGGAATTTGGAAATTGGCCGAAAAGGTCAGGGAAAAGTCAGGGAATTGGAATTTTGGACCTAAAAGGTCGTGGAGAAGTCAGGGAATTTGGAAATTGGTCCAAAAGGTCATGGAGAAGTCAAGGAATTTGGAAATTGGCCCCAAAAGGTCAAGGAAAAGTCGGGAATTTGGAAATTGGCCGAAAAGGTCAGGGAAAAGTCGAGGAATTTTAAAATTGGCTCTAAAAGGTCATTGAGAAGTCTAGGAATTTGGAAATTGGCCTAAAAGGTGAGGGAAAAATCACGGAATTTTAAAATATGCCCCAAAAGGTCAAGGAAAAATCTGGGAATTTAGAAATTGGCCCAAAAGTCAGGGGAAAGTCTGGGAATTTGGAAATTGGCCCAAAAGATCAGGGAAAATTCGGGGAATTTGGAAATTATAAATTAATAGGAAATGGTCAGGGAAAACCTGAAAAGTAAGGGAAATTTGTACTAACCCTGTTGAAAAGATTAAACAAAAGGTTAACCCATGTTTAAGGAACCCCTGTTGAAAAGGTTAAACAAAAGGTTAACCCATGTTTAAGGAACCCCTGTTGAAAAGGTTAAACAAAAGGTTAACCCATGTTTAAGGAACCCCTGTTGAAAAGGTTAAACAAAAGGTTAACCCATGTTTAAGGAACCCCTGTTGAAAAGGTTAACCCTTGTTATAGGATACACACATCAAACTTAACCCCTTTTAAAATTAAAATTAAAAATATCTTCATACATATATTCAACTTGTAAAAGTTTGCAATAACGACCTTTTTTTGGCGGGAAACAAAAAAAAAAGTGGTCTAAGAGTGGCGAAATAAATAAGGCATAATGTGTTTGAAGTTCCCTAATACCGAAAATACCGAAAACATCGAAAGTCATTCGCCATAAGACTTTGTCCTCGTGTTTTACGATCATTAACGCCTAGGGCACTCGCCCCCCTTCCCCAGAATGGCGGTTAAGATCGTGAGAAAAGAATAATGTATAGTATCAAACGTCTATGACTTTATTCCATATAAGTAAACAACGCCCCGTAGCTTAATACTATCAGCAAAGGCCCGGGTAAATGTACGATATAGCGAAGCGTGGCCCGCCTAAATTCCAACACTCTCTCTTCCAGACTTGAAATATCGAGCTGAAGAGTCCAAATCACTCGAGCTAGACAGGGGTGATGACTTTTTTTATCTATTTTTATGCGATGGGTTATGAAACAAAACTGGGCCTTTGCTGATAGTATTAAGCTACGGGGCGTTGTTTACTTTTATGGAATAAAGTCATATACTTTTGATAACTGTCTCCTGGTAAAACTTTCCCTTTATCCACAAGGATTTAGACGAAGAAGCAATTTTTGCAGATGATTCAGCGACTAGTGACGTGGCTAGACCAAGTCATCAACTAACGACAGACATATATATATATACCGTCATACATAGTTTTTTACGCCTTTCTAAGCAACTGCTTTTGTTGTGACCCTAAACCAAAGAGGATGTGTAAATCTAGCGCTCGTAATTCGTATAACTTTTGTTTAATTGAGTAAGAGCATCTGTGAATGTCAATCGGATATTAAAATATCCATTTCTTATTCGAGGTATTAACGGATACCCGAATGTAACGGCAAACTAACGCGATTCCTACTCATTGTTAAATTGGGAAATTGATACGAGTTATAAAGTTATTCATTCGCCGATAACGACAATTTGAAACCAAAGAGTTTCTTCGTCTATTTTAACCCAAAATTGAGATCTCGAAGCTAGAACCGTTCCTTTCGATTTAGACGAACAAAATGGAATTATTATATTTCATTCTATATTACGGATTTCGAGAAACGTCGTATTTTTTATCTCGGCCCGTTATCCGTTCGAATAAATTGATGGATAATTCGTTTATTTAATTGAAATTTTATCTCCGGGTCTAATTCGTATCCAGAATTTGAATACGATTCTGTTTATAGAATTTATTGATTTTATATTAACTTAATTTATCCGAGATTAAAATATCAGAAAAAAAGTCTAGTTATCAATGGATAAGTTATTATCCGATTCCGAGCTGTATTTCGAATTTCGAATTCTCATGCCCTTCTGTTTTTATAAGAATACATCCAAAGATAGCGGATCGCTCTTATCAGCTTTCTCTTTATATTTATATCTTTGCAACTTCGTGTCGTCGCTAAATCGAAAACGAAAAGATGAACCGAACTTTCCAACAACGGGAGGGGTTGAGTGTGGGGTTGCGTTAGTCGTGTATCGATCGGTTCTCGGGCTCGCCTAATATCGCTCGTGTAAGCAAGGAGGATTAGAGAAGGAGAGGAAATGTGGGGCTGCGTTGAGTTAGAGAGAGAAGAGCCAACCTCCCACTCGGGTGGAAAGGGGGGATAGGAAATTCTCGAGGTAAACTGTTGTCACGTGGTCGCTAGCTAGCGCGTCTCATAAAGGATTCGTTTTACCCACGTGACAACATTTTACCACGAAACGTCTCTACCCCCGTTCTCCCAGAGTGGGAGTTTAGGCCGACGCAGTAGGAACCGCGCCGTCCCCACATTTCCTCTCCTTCTCTGATCCTCCTTGGTGTAAGTCGTGTTTTATCTAGCTTCTCCATACACTCAGCTATCAAACACCCAAGGTGCAAGGCCTTTCTTACGGTGTCACTCTAATAGTCTGTCATAAAATATAACCTTTGCCACATTTCCCTGGCCATTAATATCACCTTTTTATCATAAGTAAATTTGTAATATTCATAAGTATATATCTTACCTAAGATTCTTCCCGTATTTTATCATTTTTCATGAACTCCAAATGGAAATTGAGTAGCAATATTACGTCATCACTATGGTCATATGTAGAGCTCGGAATCGGATCGATCCATTATCTTCCGTTATTCGTATATTTTTAGATATTTTATTCAAGGATTATTCGTATATTTTTAGATATTTTATTCAAGGATAAAATTGTAACTAAAACAATGAAATTTGTATATTCGTATAATTGTTAAATGGTTTACCCGAAGATAAGCCTTCGCCGCTTTATCTATCTACAAATTATCTCGTATTCAAACGTATAACGATGGATAAGAAACATTCGCGTTTACAGAATTAGTCGAAAATATAAGAAACAATATTTCAAATTGACTTTTAATTCGAAGAATAGAAATAAAACGATAAGATTTTAAATCATCTTTTCATTCGTTATTTTTCAGGGAAAATAAATTTTGAATTCAATTTTTATCCTCGCGTATAACGCGGATAATATTCGAAGATAAGGCGGCCATTTTTGGATAAAAACGGATACGGATTACGTTTTTGTTACTTTATCTTGGAATAAGTTAACTCGAACGAAAAATAGTCTATTTTTAATCAAACAGATAATCAGAATTTAGTAGATTTTATTCAATTAATAAGAAATTATACGAATTTCGAGCTCTATACTTATGGATATTTAAGGTTACTTATGGCATTACCTTTAGCTCTTACGTTTTACCTTTAGTGGTAATATCGGCGCGTATCTCTATGAGCTTCGAAAACGCGCCCCCATAACGATAATATTCAAGAAGGGCTTGTTGGGGCTTGTAGAATATGGACTCGTAATGGTAATGGCCTGCCCGAACTCGAAACGACGTATCCACTTTCTGTCTACCCCTTAAAATGTTGTAATATAAATACTATAGTGGAATGGATGGGAACAGCTATAACCAGAAGTCGATGAAACCCTCCTTTGAAGTCTACTACTCCAGGATCTTGTCTACCCCTCTCTGTATGGGTTAGTTTCAAAAAGCGCGATTCGTACGCCTCCTGACGGTTGATATTTTCGGAGCGGGAGTTCGTCGAGCGAATATCTCTAGCAGCCTCGGAGTTCGTCAAAAAACGTCGTCGTTTGTGGAGAGAGAGAATTTCCAATTTTCCGTAGACAGGGGGGTATGAAATAGGACCCCTCCGATCTCGTAAAATTGTGAATTTTACCCATACAGAGAGGAGCGCTATATCGAACATTAGAGTAGTAGACTTCAAAGGAGGGTTTCATCGGCTTCTGCTATAACCCAAATATACGAAGCAGTTTCCAACTCGTTCAGATTTGCTAGTTTAAGAGTCGAAACGTTTAAGTTTAAAGCTAAGAACCATGGAAAAGAGTTGACGATAGAATAGCACGCGAACCCTGGCCGAAATAATATTTTATATTTTATTTCTTAATAGTCCTGGTCGATTTGCCGGAAATGGGCCCTTGTCTCGTAGCCGCGTCGCCATCTTTTTGTAGTAACAGGCTGCCAGACTATTTCTAATTTTATTTCCCACAAACCAAATTCAAGTTGTTAGTCCAACGCTTCCTATATATAAAGTATAGGAGGCGTTGGTTAGTCTGTAGCTATTTTCACACTACAAAAAGATAGCGGACGATCACGTGACAAAAAGTTTTCCCCGCCAAAATTTTCGCGAGGTTCTCTAGACTTCCGGTTTTGGAAATCGACCAGGACTATTGCGTTACAAAATTTAGGGAAAATGCTATGAAAATACATTTTTAGCTCCAAGTTTACCTTTAATAAGAACTGTATCGCGATCGCTGAAAATCAAACCTAACCCAATTCCTGAATTTAAATTAACCACTAAAATATTTAATATTCGTGGGAATATTATTTTTATTCGTAATTATGATTCTTAAAATAAATTGAAAAGAGTGTGTATTCTAAACCAACGTCATCATTGACGTCAGCTAGACCCTTATTTGATTCGGAACAAACTAGCATAGTAGTTTTATTTTCTCGTGTTGTTGCAATAAACGCCTGTACCAACTTCTAAGATATTCTGACGTATCTCTGCATATAAATGACCATTATTAACTATTCAAAAGGGAATAGAGAAGTCAAGTTAACCTTCTAGAATATAAATCTCAAGTTTTCTGATGATTCCAACCTTAAAATATATTTTTAAAGAGGTTTTTAAAGTCTATTAATTAGATTTTTGTGTTTTCTTACGCATCTTGAATCAATTCGGGCCTTGGCAGATTAATCTCGCGCTAAATTCGCTAATTTAATCGCGAGAAATTGAAGCTGTGACGTCAATTTTACTTTTAATTTCAATTTACTCCCATAGAATAGCCAAAGAAATTAGCTTTCCCAATGAGGAAATATCGAATTTGTTTATAAATGGCCCCTTACTCTTGAAATTATCTTTGTTTAGCGGACGAAATTTTCTACGTTAGAAGAGACCACTTAATTCTAATTAAATTTGATTATTAATTAATCCTCTATCACTTAATACTATCAGAAAACGTCCAGCTTTACGTCATCACTTAAAAATAACCAAAAAAGTCATCACCCCTGTCTGGCTCGAGTGATTTGAACTCTTCAGCTCGATATTTTGAGTCTGAAGAGGGGGACCTTTGCTGATAGCGGAAGCCGATGAAACCCTCCTTTGAAGTCTATTACTCCCGGGTCTTGTCTACCCCTCTCTGTATGGGTTAGTTTCAAAAAGCGCGATTCTTACGCCTCCTAACGGTAGATATTTTCGGAGCGGGAGTTCGTCCAGCGAATATCTCTAGCAGCCTCGGAGTTCGTCCAAAAAACATCGTCGTTTGTGGAGAGAGAGAATTTCCAATTTTCCGTAGACAGCGGGGGTATGAAGTAGGACCCCTCCGATCTCGTAAAATTGTGAATTTTACCCATACAGAGAGGAGCGCTATATCGAACATTAGAGTAGTAGACTTCAAAGGAGGGTTTCATCGGCTTCTGCTGATAATATTAAGCAACGGGGCGTTGTTTACTTTTAAGGAATGAAAGTCATAGACTTTTGATATCATTCAATCTTTGTTAGTTTTGTATGCGGATCCACAATTTCTCAAAAAGGAGAATATATTTTTAAAAGTGGTCTCGCGTTTCGTTATCTTTGACTATTTAGTCTCAAGGGAAAACGTGAGCCTTTCATCAAAGGAAATATCACGCCATTTTAGAAGTCTTGACATGTATGCATCAAAAACGCGAGCCGCGAACAAACATTGGTATAGAGAGAGAGTGAGAGAAGCCATTTTACCCATGTCATTAGAAAGTTACTCTAAACAAAACTACTCCACTCGCAAACTTAATTTACAGTGACAGAAAGTGATGATAAATAAGAAAATAAGAAATTACTAATCTAGTTCATACGTTAATGAATTATTACAGCTCTCCATTTTGTTAAGCCTTGGACGATTTACTAACACGAGTTAGAAAAATAAACCAACGTGATTTACGATCTTGGGGTTCTACTAAAGGGAGGCTGTAACGAACTCCAAATTGAAATTGAGTCATATTTTCGGGTTGATCGTTAAAAAACGATTCAAAATATATATACATATGTCATAGAAACAAAATTACAGCGACACTAAAACATACATATTTTATAATCTATCTACGTCATCACTACGGTCACGTGATTTCGATATTGTAGATACTACAATTGATTTGAGAGTATTTCTAACGAATATTTTGATTATTAACGAAAGTTGTTATATTTAAATCATATTTAAAATTTTAATGGTTTAATATTAATGTTATCTAACGAACTGCCGAATAATATGATTATAAAACCAACCCATTACCTTAAAACAATATATTAGGCTATTTTCGCTTTTGTATGAACCTACTGTTGATTCTCCCGCGGTCTTTAATAGTGATAGTATCACTTTAATTAAAAAGAATAGGAATTACGAGCAAGTACTACCAATTATCTGTTTCTGTATTAAGCGAAAGTTCGTGGCTATAAGCCATGCCTTTTTTCTTACTCTTTTTGAAGCCAGGAATCTCCATTAATAGTCTAGTCACGTGGTAATTCATCTTTCTAGGCGAAATATTATTTAGCACGCACGTATTTATCTTAGGGAAAATTCTTTACTACAAATGGAATTCACTAGTACACGTACTAAGGTTTAAAGGGGGAATGTAATCAGGCCTAATCCAACAGTAGAGCTCGGAATCGGATCGTTATTTGTATATTTTATTTTTGGATAAAATTGTAACTAAAACAATGAAATTTCTATAATCGTATAATTGTTAAATGGTTGACCCGAAGATAAGCCTTCGCCGCTTTATCTATCTACAAATTACTCGTTTTCAAACGTATAACGATGGATAAGAAACATTCGCGTTTCCAGAATTAGTCGAAAATATAAGAAACAATATTTCAAATTGACTTTTAATTCGAAGAATAGAAATAAAACGATAAGATTTTAAATCATCTTTTTATTCGTTATTTTTCAGGGAAAATAAATTTTTAATTAAATTTTTATCCTCGCGTATAACGCGATGGATAATATTCGAAGATAAGGCGGCCATTTTTGGATAAAAACGGATATGGATTACGTTTTTTTACTTTATCTTCGAA
Source organism: Odiellus spinosus (assembly GCA_963920705.1). NCBI lineage: Eukaryota > Metazoa > Arthropoda > Arachnida > Opiliones > Phalangiidae > Odiellus > Odiellus spinosus. Next base: position 18,911,920 of record OY987232.1, on the reverse strand, counting down.
TAAGTTAACTCGAATGAAAAATAGTCTATTTTTAATCACACAGATAATCAGAATTTAGTAGATTTTATCCAATTAATAAAAATTATACTAATTCCTTAAATGATTTAAAAATATTTTATTTTAAATCAAAATTATAAAACATATATTTTTACTGTCGCTGTAATGTTATTCTATGAATATGTTGAACTTATTAACGTAATTTAAATTTTTAAATTAATCAATTTTCATTAATAATTACTGGATTTGTCCGTGAACCCTTTAGTTCATTCCTCCAAAGTTGCTTATTATTATTCAGAAGCCTTTTCTTTACCGTGGATGACCCTGTTTGGACCAAAGTTAGCTTTCCATTAATCAATAACCCTACTTTGCAGCCGAGTAAGAAAAAAAAAAAAAAAATACTATTAAGAACACCGCTTGTAGTGAAACTTTTTTAATTTGAGAACTTATTTGGAGAGTGATGGGATAAGAAAAGGTAGTATATACCCAGAGCGCCATCATTGTAAATAATTCACAGACTGAAAGTAATGAGACAAATAAAGCTCTTAGGGCTACCATGATCAAAAATGGTTCGAATTGGGTAATTCCTTCTGAATTGTAATGAATTAAAAATTTCTAATTCAATAGAAGTGGGTCATTTAAAATTCTGTTGATATTTTTTTAATTTCGACCTTTTTCAGACCTAATTAGATTTTTTTTTCTTCAAGGGATACTTCTTTGAGTGTAGAATAAAAATATTAAATATTCTTACCATGAAATTAATAACCTTCTATTGAATTTCAAACCTTGTAGTACCAAAATTCCTACCCTTGCAGGGTTTCCACACGTCAGGGAAAACAGGGAAAATTCAGGGAAAAGTCGGGGGATTTGAAAATGAACCAAAAAAGTCAGGGAAAAATCTGGGAATTTGAAAATGAGCCAAAAAAGTCAGGGAAAACCGGGAAAAGTCGTGGAATTTTAAAATGAGCCAAAAAAGTCAGGGAAAAATCTGGGAATTTGAAAATGAGCTAAAAAAGTCAGGGAAAACCGGGAAAAGTCGGGGAATTTGAAAATGAACCAAAAAAGTCAGGGAAAAATCTGGGAATTTGAAAATGAGCTAAAAAAGTCAGGGAAAACCGGGAAAAGTCGGGGGATTTGAAAATGAACCAAAAAAGTCAGGGAAAAATCTGGGAATTTGAAAATGAGCTAAAAAAGTCAGGGAAAACCGGGAAAAGTCGGGGGATTTGAAAATGAACCAAAAAAGTCAGGGAAAAATCTGGGAATTTGAAAATGAGCTAAAAAAGTCAGGGAAAACAGGGAAAAGTCGGGGAATTTTAAAATGAGCCAAAAAGGTCAAGGAAAAGTCGGGGAACTTCAAAATGAACCAAAAAGTCAGGGAAAAGTCGGGGAATTTGGAAATGAACCAAAGAAAAGTCAGGGAATTTTAAGATATTTTAAAAAAGTCAGGGAATTTAAAGATCTTTCAAGAAGCCAGGAAATTACAGTCATTATCCGCGGAAAAGATTCTCAGCTGACGGCGTGTCAGTTGTATAGATTAGAACAAAGATACGCCTGCAGTTTGGCCAACGCCATTATATAAAACAATAAAAGCTTAAAAATTGGATAGTATTAGCCGAAACGGTCAGGGAAAATTGTTGGAAAAGATCAGGGAAAAACCTGGAAAAGTCAGGGAATTTGAATCTGAAAAACCGAAAATTCCGACCCTTCCTGTATCTAAAATCTAGGTTAAATCTTTAAAAGCCTGTTTAAGTTTATCTACGCCTAAAAATCAGGGTTTAGATGGCCGGAAATCTTACACTTTTGTTTGAAATAAAAAAAACTCCCCCAAGAAAAAAAAAAAGCCCCAAAAATATCTCGAGTACATCGACAAGAAAGTAAAAGCCGACGCTCTTGGAGATCGTAACGGTCATTAAGACTCGATCCTCGCTAGAAGAGGAAATATGGGTCAGCTTGGACTTCTCGAACATACGTTGCCGATTAAGCTTTAAAAGGATCGGGCTTAAGTTTTAGAAAAAAAGAAAAAAGAGATCAAAGGTTGAGAACGCTTTGCCTTGGAATCTTTGACACGAGATTAGCCATTAAAGGAATAGTATATCCGACATAAATTTGGTCAAACTAGGCTTAGCAAGGATTCGTGTCGATGTCTCGAATGATTTTCTATCGATACTTAAGTTTAAATACGCCTAATACATTAATAAAATAATATAAATCAATTTTAAACTAGAAATTAGTTTATATTGATTTTACTTGAAGGCTTAGCAAGGATTCATGATGGTGTAACCCAACATCTAATGTGTTTCTGTCGATTCCTCATCGTTTAAATATGCCTAATCTAATAATTATAAAACATCAAACCAGTATATTAAGCTTGAAATGTTTTTAATTTTCTTGGAAATTAGGCTTAGCAAGGATTCGTGACGATGTCTCGAATGATTTTCTATCGATACTTAAGTTTAAATACGCCTAATACATTAATAAAATAATATAAATCAATTTTAAACTAGAAATTAGATTATATTGATTTTACTTGAAGGCTTAACAAGGATTCATGAAGTTGTAACCCAACATATAATGTGTTTCTGTCGACTCCTTATCGTTTAAATAGGCCTAATCCACTTGTAAAATAATTCAAACCAATATATTAAGTTCAGAAAATAGGCTTAGCAAGGATTCATGAAGGTGTAACCCAACATCTAATGTGTTTCTGTCTATTCCTCATCGTTTAAATATGCCTAATCTAATAATTATAAAACATCAAACCAATATATTAAGCTAGAAATGTTTTTAATTATATTGGAAAGTTGGCTTAGCAAGGATTCATGGAGATGCAACCCAACATCTAATCTGTTTCTGTCGATTCCTTATCGTTTAAATATGCCTAATTTGATAATTATGGACTAGCCAACCAATATATTAAGTTGTAAGTTTTTAATTTTGTCGGAAAGTAGGCTTAGCAAGGATTTATGGAGATTCAACCCAACATCTAATGTGGTTCTGTCGATTCCATATCATTTAAATATGCCTAATCTAATAATTATGAATTAACAAACCACTATATTAAGCAAGAAATATTCTTTAACTTACTCCGAAAGTAGGCTTAGCAAGGATTCATGGAGTTGCAACCCGACATCGAATCTATTTCTGTCTAATCCTTATGATTCAAATATATATAATACAGTTGTAAAAAATAACAAACCGGTATGATTGCGAAATCAATAAACTTACTCCAAAATAGGCTTAGCAAGGATTCATGAAGATTAAACCCTACAACAATGTATTTATTTATCATTCAAATAGTCCTATTCCAATAATTAAAAAATAACAAACCAATATAATAAATATGAAATCATTTTTAAACCTACTCAAAAGTTGGCTTAGCAAGGATTCGTGTAGATACAAACCCAACAACGCTAAAATTGCCCGGAAACTTAAAACACTGTTCTATTCCTTTAAAATGTGGACTGATAGCACACGTATCGACGCGTGTTTGGCTCTTCTAGTATATCGATTTTAAAAGCCAAGCCGGCTTAGGAGTTATATGGTCCTTGTTTGAAAGCCGAATCAATGCTAGCTTAGTCTTTAAACGATAGCGAGGTTCGATCTATCCCCGCAGCCAATAGCCAGCCACCGCCCATTTGGTGAACTTGATGAAGAAGAAAAGGAACGTGGGTTAGACCTTTTTCGCGTTATCAGCAGATGGCCCCCACCGGCTTATAAAAATAATAGCCGTTAGAGTTTTAGCCGTATTAAATAACGCTAGGGTTTTACCAGATTTTGACTCTTTTTTGGAAGCAAAGTGATTCTGATGCTTAGATCTGTTTCAAGTGAGAATGAAGTGATAAGGTCAAGCTTCTTTTAATTGTGATCCATTCATAGTCGCGTTCATACTAAGTCTTGAAATCGATTTAAACCATTTCAAAACGTTTCACTGGACTCGTGCGAACAGGAAACTATCTTTTCTCGAATCGATTTGGTTCGATTTCTCGAAACTGCTTCGGGAACCAGTTCCATACTGATTCGGTTTCAACAACCGATAAGCTGCCTTCATACTAAGCCTTGAAATCGATTTAAACCCTTTCAAAACGTTTCGTTAGAGTCGTGTGAACGGGAAACCCTCTTTTCTTGAATCGATTTGGTTCGATTTCTCGAAACTGCTTCGGGAACCAGTTCCATACTGATTCGGTTTCAACAACCGATAAGCTGCGTTCATACTAGGCCTTGAAATCGATTTAAACCCTTTCAAAACGTTTCGTTAGAGTCGTGTGAACAGGAAACTATCTTTTCTCGAATCGATTTGGTTCGATTTCTCGAAACTGCTTCGGGAACCAGTTTCATACCGATTCGGAAGTTTCAACAACCGATAAGCTGCCTTCATACTAGGCCTTGAAATCGATTTAAACCTTTTCAAAACGTTTCGTTAGAGTCGTGTGAACGGGACACTTCCTTTTTTCAAATCGATTTGATTCGATTTCTCGAAACTGCTTCGGGAACCAGTTTCATACCGATTCGGAAGTTTCAACAACCGATAGATGAAGCTACGATAAATCGATTTATAAAGATAATACGTGAGCAAGGGACTCTTCGATTCCTGGCAATTTGATTTATACGTGTCTAAAAATTCCTTGAAAACTCTGGAATATGTTCTTTGACATCCGGCCATTCCGAAATAAAATTCAAAAGCTGTTAAAGTTTTTGCTCCAAGTTTCCCTTTAATTGTTGGTGTTTCATTACCCCTTTAATCAATATTTTTTGGCGCCAAGAAGGAGTTCCAGGACGGACTGGACTCTCTTTTCATTTTCATCAAGATGAATTTGATAAAAAAAATCTTTGAGACACGTAGATCTTCTTCGATTTCAGTAAATTGCTTTTAGTGACGTATTTTTTATCGTTGTTATTATTAAGCTTCAAAAATATTTCCGGATTAAAGGGAAAATGAACTGTTTTTATATTAATTCTATTTATAAAATTAAAGGGAAAACCTGGAAGAACTTTTGAATTTACTTTCGGAATTGACAAAAAACGTAAAACAATTTTTAGACGCGTTTTTGGTGTTTAAAATAATTTCTAAAGTTGGGTTATTCTTCCAATTACCTCCATCAAATTGGATCAATAATGAACTTCCATAAGTCCTAAAAGTGGGGTGGTAAAAAAACTAATTAAATAAAAAACACGCGATAGTTCTAATCATCTAATGACAAGTCATTAAGTCAAGGTAGCTAGACGAATTCTTTTATGACAAACAACGGATGGGAAAACCTCCCTAATTCCCAAATGCCAACACTCACTATTGGAGACTTTTTATTAATAACAGAAGTACATAATTAAACACTCGAATTTATGTCGAAATCATATTTCCCGATGAGGAAAATTCTTCTTATTTAGTCAAATATTGTTCAAATGTGAAAATTCAAACAGAATTCGATCAAATATACCAAATCAAATGCCAACACTCACTATTGGAGACTTTTTATTAATAACAGAAGTACATAATTAAACACTCGAATTTATGTCGAAATCATATTTCCCAATGAGGAAAATTCTTCTTATTTAGTCAAATATTGTTCAAATGTGAAAATTCAAACAGAATTCGATCAAATATACCAAATAAATTATCCAAAATCTAACCAAAATGGACCTTCACGTTTGCTGAATTCAGATTATTTAATTTTGCCTTTCATCAAATCGATTTGATTCGATTTCTCGAAACTGCTTCGGGAACCAATTTCATATCGATTTCGATTATTTCTTATTGATTCCGGTTACAATAACCGATAAATGAAGCTACGATAAATCGATTTATAAAGATAACGAGTGAACACGTGACGCTTAAAACGATTCCTGGCGATTTTAATATTGATTTGATTTTACCGTTTCAAATCGATTATGAAATGCTAGTGTGACTGTAGCTTTATTTATTGGGTAATACCCTCTTCAGACGAGGCGTAATTAGCCGTGGTTTAATCAGATTTAACCGAGGTTTACGTAGCCTTCTCAGTTCAATTGTGATTAAACCTCGGTTAATTGTGATTAAACCTCAGTTAAACCTGATTAAACCGGCTAGTTACGCCTCGTCTGAAAAGGGTATAAGTCCATTTCTTTCGGTAAAGTAAAAACGTAATTTTAATTTTCAGGGAATAAATTCGTTAAATTTATTCGACAGAAATTTGTATTGGATGTTACTTTTCTGTCTGATGTATAAGTTATGATCTTTTGGTAATAACGAACCTTAATTACGAAGCTTTTACCCCGAAACACGCCCGATAAGAGTAATTTCTTTTTTCTCTATTCTTCAGGGACTTCTATAGACTGGGATTCAATTAGAAATGAATCGATTTTTCTCGTGATTGATCAAGTACTATATAGGACGTAGCTTCTTCCTAACCCCCCCTTTTCAAACTTTTTTCATTTCGACCCCTGTAGGGTTAGCGTATACCTTTTTTCGTCTCCCTGCAATGTTGAGTACCATCTGTCTTTGGAGTCTGTTGTAGTTGTAGTAGTTAGATTTGAAGTACAATCATGAGTACTGTACATCATCCAAAATTTATATAAACAGAATCGTATTCAAATGCTGGATACGAATTAGACCCGGAGATAAAATTTTAATTAATAAACGAATTATCCATCAATTTATTCGAACTTGGATAACGGGCCGAGATAAAAAATACGACGTTTCTCGAAATCCGTAATATAGAATGAAATATAATAATTGCATTTTGTTCGTCTAAATCGAAAGGAACGGTTCTAGCTTCGAGATCTCAATTTTGGGTTAAAATAGACGAAGAAACTCTTTGGTTTCAAATTGTCCTTATCGGCGAATGAATAACTTTATAACTCGTATCAATTTCCCAATTTAACAATGAGTAGGAATCGCGTTAGTTTGCCGTTACATTCGGGTATCCGTTAATACCTCGAATAAGAAATGGATATTTTAATATCCGATTGACATTCACAGATGATCTTACTCAATTAAAGTTATACGAATTCCGAGTTCTACCGGTTTGGGCTTTTAACCATCTTGTTATTTGGGGTTTTTGGGGGGAAAGATCTCTCTACTTTATTATCTGTAATGGTTTCAATCTTCCCCGCTGGACTAAGTCACGCTTACCGTAGTCTATATTGACGTACAACGGTATCTTTCTTTATATAAGTCTAGACCTGAATAGACATTGATTTATAACCGGACCTTTGCTGGAAAATCTCGGAACTTAAAGCTTACGACTGTGAAAAATCATATAAAGGTCTAATGAATCTCACCAAACGTCTATCACGTTATTCAGAAACCGATGAAACCCTCCTTTGAAGTCTATTACTCCCTGGTCTTGTCTACCAATCTCTGTATGGGTTATTCTCAAAAGGCGCGATTCGTACGCCTCCTAACGGTAGATATTTTCGGAGCGGGAGTTCGTCGAGCGAATATCTCTAGCAGCCTCGGAGTTCGTCAAAAAAACGTCGTCGTTTGTGGAGAGAGAGAATTTCCAATTTTCCGTAGACAGGGGGTATGAAGTAGGAGTCAAGGAACTGTTTGATTGGTTGACCAAATAATCGTAAATTAATTATTATAAACTCATAATATTCGCCTGAAGATTCAAATATTTCTCATAAACTATCATGACCCTGTTTGATAAATTATATTAGATAAAAAGTGGTAATTGTTAATATTAAATTGGTCAGGGAAATTAACTGTAAGGACCCTGTTAGAAATCTTTGGTCTGTTGCTTCATTCTCCCTTGATTTAAGCGCCTATTGGATAGTTTACAGCCCCGCTCTCGTGATCGCTTTCCCATTGGATAAAAGAGGAAATAAAACTTGATTGGGATCCGAAATCAAACCTGGAATTCTTTTTTTTTTTCTAGTTCCATTCGTTCCTTCGTATTTCTTTTTTCTTCTAAGAGAACTTCTTTTCTCTCTGATATTAGATGGGGAAGTACATTTTATTATTTTTCACTCGAATGACTCAGCAAATTGCGTGACGTTTCAATGGACCGTAAAGGAAACGAGCTACTGATTGTGTACCTAAATGGCAAACATCGCCTTATAGATCAAGGGCTCAATTTTTAGTTACTTTTACGCGAGTGCGAAAACTTACGTAAAAAAAACTTTCGGGGGAAATAGATATGTAAAGTTTTTTGGGGATTTTTTGGCCCACATCCAAAATAATGGGAAAATATTACACCTGAAATGATTTTTCACACTGAATTCTTAGAGATTTTCAACCAATAATATTAAAGATTTTCAACCAATAATATTAAAGATTTTCAACCAATAATATTAAAGATTTTCAACCAATAATATTAAAGATTTTCAACCAATAATATTAAAGATTTTCAAAAAATAATATTAAAGATTTTCAACCAATAATATTAAAGATTTTCAACCAATAACATTAAGATTTTCAACCAATAATATTAAAGATTTTCAACCAATAATATTAAAGATTTTCAACCAATAATATTAAAGATTTTCAACCAATAATATTAAAGATTTTCAACCAATAATATTAAAGATTTTCAACCAATAATATTAAAGATTTTCAACCAATAATATTAAAGATTTTCAACCAATAATATTAAAGATTTTCAACCAATAATATTAAAGATTTTCAACCAATAATATTAAAGATTTTCAACCAATAATATTAAGATTTTCAACCAATAACATTAAGATTTTCAACCAATAATATTAAGATTTTCAACCAATAATATTGAGAGATTATAATTTACATAAACTTATAAAATATATAATTTATTTTACAGGAGAATGTGGTGAAGACAGTCCATGTCAACATCTTTGTTTTGATTTGCACGATGGGACGTTTGAATGTGGTTGCAGAGAGGGATTCACATTAAGTGACAACGGCTATAGCTGTTCAGGTATATATCAACCTTTAAATGTTAAAATTTACGTTTTCAACACATCTTTGTAATATCAAAAGTAGCGTAACACTCTCAGCAAAAGCCCAGTTTTGTTTCATAGCCCATCACTTAAAAATAGACAAAAAAATCATCACCCCTGTCTGGCTCGAGTAATTTGGACTCTTCCTGGATATTTTGAGTCTGGAGAGAAATTGTATCGGTTGTCATCAGAAGCCGATGAAACCCTCCTTTGAAGTCTATTACTCCCGGGTCTTTTCTACCCCTCTCTGTATGGGTTATTCTCAAAAGGCGCGATTCGTACGCCTCCTAACGGTAGATATTTTCGGAGCGGGAGTTCGTCGAGCGAATATCTCTAGCAGCCTCGGAGTTCGTCCAAAAACGTCGTCGTTTGTGGAGAGAGAGAATTTCCAATTTTCCGTAGACAGGGGGGGATGAAGTAGGACCCCTTCTAACTCGTAAAATTGGGAATTTTACCCATACAGGGTTTCATCGGCTTCTGGTTGTCATTATGTTTTTTTTATCAATTAGGAGTTATGATAGTCGATCATATCCGTATTCGGATCAATGTTTTATAGATATTTTGTCTGTTTTTCAGAGAACTCCGATATAAATGGCAATTTTACGAAAGACAAGAAAAGCAAACAAAACTTAACTTATTCGAGGTCGGCGAGTGGTAAACGCATATTACCTTTACCCCAACCTTTACCGTTAGTTCGTGATAGTGATAAACGTAACAACGGTAACATTCGTGTCCTGGAAGGTTTCGATGGTGGTTACGAAGACGAAGAAACGACGGGACATTCCAAGAAAAAAGTGGGTCGATATTTGCAACAAGAAAAATACAACACCATGGATAATAACGTCAAAACAATAATGGAATCTTCGCGTTTGAAAACTTTCGGCGAATATCCTCTCGAAAGTTACGTTCCTAACTTTGATTCGTACGACGAAACGTATGATATAAATGACGACGAGTCCGACGAGGACTTGGACGACGAAGAAGGCGACGAACGTTACCAATACCAACCTATCAATACAATTTCAGTCACGACGCCTTCGAGTAAAATCAAATTTCGGTCGTGTCGCGATTTTGAGTGCGAATCGGGTGGTGTTTGTGTTATGAACAAGAAGAAACAAGGTGCTAGGTGTCGCTGTCCACTTGGAAGAAGAGGATTCTTTTGCGAATATCGTGAGTTTTCATATTTTATAAATTTTATCTAGAGATCGGAATCGGATAATGAATCTCGGATAAATTTAAGTTAATATAAATTCACAAATTATTTAAATATAATCATTAATGCTGGATACGAATTAGACCCGGAGAAAAAATTTCAATTAATAAACGAATTATCCATCAATTTATTCGAACTTGGATAACGGGCCGAGATAAAAAATACGACGTTTCTCGAAATCCGTAATATAGAATGAAATATAATAATTCCATTTTGTTCGTCTAAATCGAAAGGAACGGTTCTAGCTTCGAGATCTCAATTTTGGGTTAAAATAGACGAAGAAACTCTTTGGTTTCAAATTGTCGTTATCGGCGAATGAATAACTTTATAACTCGTATCAATTTCCCAATTTAACAATGAATAGGAATCGCGTTAGTTTGCCGTTACATTCGGGTATCCGTTAATACCTCGAATAAGAAATGGATATTTTAATATCCGATTGACATTCACAGATGCTCTTATTCAATTTAAGTTATACGAATTCCGATCTCTACTCCCATAGAATGGACTTTCCCAATCAGGAAAAACATTTTAATTTGTTTAAAAAAGATCCAAAATTGAAAATTTAAACAGAATTCTAACAAATAGACTAAAATGAAAATTTATATATATTTTTTCTCAGCTACTGAAGTTCGATATCCCCGATTCAAGGGAACGTCTTACCTAACACTTCCCATCCTCAGAGACGCGCATAAATCTATGCAGATAACGCTTGAATTTAGGCCCGAAACGCACGATGGAATTCTTCTGTACAGTGGAGAGAAATTAGATTTATCTGGAGATTTTATCGCCGTTACTTTAAACAGAGGATTCGTCGAGTTCAGGTAAGAATAAACTTTAAAGGGAAATCTTGGAGCTCAAAATGCATTTTATTTTCGGAATCAGCGTGTCAAAAAACATATTCCAAAATTTTTTCCCGATTTTTTAGACACGTTTTTGTTGTTTAAATAAATTTCTTGGTAAAATTAGAATTTTAGTAAATATAAAATCCGACCAATCATATTATTTCAGCCTTCAACAATGCTTGTAATGTGTTAACATTAAAAGAATAGGCCGATATTTGATGGACAAGGCCTTAGGCATCAAATACCGGCCTATTATTTTAATCTTAGGACATTACAAGCACTGTTGAAGGCTGAAATAATATGATTGGTCCAATTTTATATTTACTAAAATTAAAATTTTAATAAAATTAAATTAAGTCTAATTGGTTGAAAAATATATATTATTAATCGATTTAAACAAGTTTAATTAATCTCGATATTAAGCGTGTTTTAAGTCTAAATATGATTAAAAATAACTCGCGTAGTATCCTTAGTGCCTTATACACCGAAGTACATAGGTTGAACAGATTTACAGGCGTCGTATTGAAAATACATTAGCCCCTTCTCTCCTAAATGGCAGCTTCACCCTGAGCGACAAATAACTGTAGTTAAAACACTTTTAAATGCGCCAATTTAGACATTTCAATTTTTAGATAATCTAAAATGTATATTTCAATTGTTTTTAAAGGGAGAATGCAACCTAAGAAGTGATTTTTTTTTATCCATTCCTTATTGTTAACAGTAAAAAAAAAATAAAATAAAAATAAAAACAAATATTAAACTATAAATAAATTTAAATCTGACCATCAAAATAGGCTTACTTGGATTCATGGAGATTATCTGAACTCCCCGTTCATCAAGGAGATCCCGCATTCTTTATACCAGGAGTTCACGTGATCTCCATGAATCCAGCTAAGCCTAATTTGATGTTAAGTTTTAAATTTATTTCCAAGTTTAATATTTGTTCGTAATTTTGTTTACTGTTTCGAACAAAGTGTAAAGATGATATTTTTTACTCTCAGATTTGATTGTGGTATGGGCGAAGGAATCGTCAAAAGTGATCAACCTGTTGTGTTAAATTCTTGGAATTATCTGACGGTGTATAGAGACAGATGGGATGCTTGGATGCAGTTAAATAATGGAAAACAAACTCAAGGACGATCCAAGGTGAGATTTTAGACTGAAACAATATTACCAGAAGCCGATGAAACCCTCCTTTGAAGTCTATTACTCCCTGGTCTTGTCTACCCCTCTCTGTATGGGTTAGTTTCAAAAAGCGCGAATCGTACGCCTCCTAACGGTGGATATTTTTGGAGCGGGAGTTCGTCCAGCGAATATCTCTAGCAGCCTTAGAGTTCGTCAAAAAAACGTCATCGTTTGTGGAGAGAGAATTTCCAATTTTGCGTAGACAGGGGGGGTATGAAGTAGGACCCCTCCGATCTCGTAAAATTGGGAATTTTACCCATACAGAGAGGAGCGCTATATCGAACATTAGAGTAGTAGACTTCAAAGGAGGGTTTCATCGGCTTCTGATATTACGATAATATTTCCTCGTATGGTGGTCGTATTTGTTCAATGACGTCATCATTACCCTCTCATTCTAGGGTCTTTTTTCGAGAATAACTTTTCGATTGAGTCTCTTTATGGGCGGATCTCCCAACACGACAATCATTAGAGATCGTTTGAAGATGGACAGGGGTTTTCACGGCTGCGTTAGACTCTTGGAAATAAACAAACGATTGTACGACTTCCGGTCCGGAAATCGTGGCGACGCTAGCGATGGGCTTGATATAGGTAAGAATTTCAACCAAATATCCGTCTTTCCTTTTTCAATTCTTAAAGGGAGAATGCAAATTAACAACGAGTAATTATTGGATAATTAAAATCCTTGTTTTTTTATTTATTTTTTATCGTAGAAGAGTGCAGCGCGGATGTGTGTAATCGTATGTCTTGTCGAAACGGTGGTCATTGCGTAGCTTCGAGTCCGGATCAAGGAGTTTGTCTTTGTCCGCTTGGTTTTGCCGGTTCACTCTGCGAAACTGGTGAGATATCAATAACATTCTTGTATTCTCAAATATTCAAATTTTTTTATTTTTTATTCTGTTCTACGATTTAAAATAGTAGTTAGAATTATTTTATGGGTGGTTTATTTCTTAAAGGGGGAATGCAGCCCAATATTTTAGTATGATTTCTCCTATATTTTAGTATGATTTCTCCTATATTTTAGTATGATTTCTCCTATATTTTAGTATGATTTCTCTTATATTGAAGTATGATTTCTCTTATATTGAAGTATGATTTCTCCTATATTTTGTATGATTCCTATATTTTAGTATGATTTCTAATATATTTTAGTATGATTTCTCCTATTTTTAGTATGATTTCTCATATTTTTAGTATGATTTCTCCTATTTTTAGTATGATTTCTCCTATTTTTAGTATGATTTCTCCTATATTTTAGTATGATTTCTCCTATTTTTAGTATGATTTCTCCTATTTTTAGTATGATTTCTCCTATTTTTAGTATGATTTCTCCTATATTTTAGTATGATTTCTCCTATATTTTAGAATGACTTCTCCTATATTTTAGTATTATTTCTCCTATATTTTCCCCATAATTTGTGTTATTTCTCCCATATTTTCCCCTAATTTTAGTTTTATTTCCACTTTATTTTCCCCTAAATTTAGAGTTATTTCTCCTACATTTTCCCATAATTTTAGTGTTATATCACCTATATGTTCCTTTAATTGGCCTCTGAACTTTAAAACATTCAAGGAATGTCTCTTATCACGCTGATTTATAATTAATTCTAAATCTTTTTTTTTTTTTTGTTCATTTGTATCAGCTGTCGATATAGTGGTTCCATCGTTCAATGGATCTTCCTATTTCCAATACTCCGGTCTTGGTAACACGGTTTTGTCGTTTTTGGAAGTACAGATTGTATTTCGTCCCAAAGAACCAAATGGTCTGCTATTTTATAATGGTTATCGTATGGACGGGACGGGAGATTTCTTTAGCATCAATCTTCACAATGGATTTGTCGAACTTCGATTTGATCTGGGAACTGGACCGGCTATAATACGGTTAGTTCATTTTTTATTTCTATTTAGGCTTAGCGCGTGCCTTTAAAGTCGTTTTAAATTATATTTAGGCTTAGCGCGTGACTTGAAACTCGTTTTCAAATTATATTTAGGCTTAGCGCGTGACTTGAAACTCGTTTTCAAATTATATTTAGGCTTAGCGCGTGACTTGAAACTCGTTTTAAATTATGATTTAGTCTTAGCGCGTGCCTTTAAAGTCGTTTTAAATTATATTTAGGCTTAGCGCGTGACTTGAAACTCGTTTTTAAATTATATTTAGGCTTAGCGCTGGCCTTGAAACTCGTTTTCAAATTATATTTAGGCTTATCGCGCGCCACTAAAGTCGTTTTAAATTATATTTAGGCTTAGCGCGTGACTTGAAACTCGTCTTCAAATTATATTTAGGCTTAGCGCGTGACTTGAAACTCGTTTTCAAATTATATTTAGGCTTAGCGCGTGACTTTAAAGTCGTTTTAAATTATATTTAGGCTTAGCGCTGGCCTTGAAACTCGTTTTCAAATTATATTTAGGCTTATCGCGCGCCACTAAAGTCCTTTTAAATTATATTTAGGCTTAGCGCGTGACTTGAAACTCGTTTTTAAATTATATTTAGGCTTAGCGCTGGCCTTTAAACTCGTTTTCAAATTATATTTAGGCTTATCGCGCGCCACTAAAGTCGTTTTAAATTATATTTAGGCTTAGCGCTGGCCTTGAAACTCGTTTTCAAATTATATTTAGGCTTATCGCGCGCCACTAAAGTCGTTTTAAATTATATTTAGGCTTAGCGCGTGACTTGAAACTCTTTTTTTAAATTATATTTAGGCTTAGCGCGAGCATTGACAGTCGTTTTTAAATTATATTTAGGCTTAGCGCTGGCCTTGAAACTCGTTTTAAATTGTATTTAGGCTTAACGCGCGCCATTAAAATCGTTTTAAATTATATTTAGGCTTAACGCGTGCCATTAAAATCGTTTTAAATTATATTTAGGCTTAACGCGCGCCATTAAAATCGTTTTAAATTAGGCTTAGCGCTTAACTCCCATTGTCAAGAGCGATTATAACGGTAGAGATTAGTCACTCAAGAAGTAAAATAGAACCCTTTTTCAAATAAAACTAGTCCGTAACTCTTTAGAGGATCGATTCCAGGACATCATATATGTATAAGTTAACTTAAAAACGGGCCGAGTTAGAATCTATTCTCTCGGGCTAAAGATCAATAATATTTTTCGCTTCTTTTCTTTTCTGATGACGTGTAGAAGCCCCGAACCAATAGAAATGGACGAATGGCATAACGTGTTCGTGTCCAGAACAGCTAGGGACGCCATTCTCGAATTAAACAAGCAGAAACGGGTGGAGGGTATATCCCCCGGTGCTTTTACTCAACTATCACTCCCTCTCAACTTGTACGTCGGAGGTGTTCCCGATCTTCACGATGTAGCTAGAAAAGCCGAGATTAAGGATTACTTCACTGGTTGTATCCAAAAGGTAAACCATAGCCTCCTCGATTACGCGCTTCGGCTATAGAAGCCCCGGCAATCGGCCGAAAATCGCGAATAAATGAATTCTCGAGATTTACAAAACTCCCCCAAACTGATGCGCGTCTCAAAGGGGGGAAACTGAAAAAATTTGAAGGGTTTTGCCCTTTTCAGGACTTTAATGATTTTTAAAAGCCACAATTAAAATATATGTTTTGCAAATTAGTTTATTTTCACTGGATAAAAAGGTTTCGTAATTTTAGGGTAAGAAGTTTTTAAGTTAAAAAATAATTATCAACTTAAGTTGGTAGCGTGCGCGAAGCTTTATCACGTATAATTTGTCGCGAAATTTTTATTCAAGTTTTAAAACGATAATGATACGGTGCTAAACGACATGGCACACTTTCTATGGGCTTTGGCTTTCTACGCGTTTCCTTAAAATTTAGATATTTTGCTAAGCTTAGTTAAAGGAGCAAAATTGTCCAGGGGCACTTTTCCCTAGCTCCAACGGATTGTCCAGCGTCGATGCTTAAAGTCTGGCCACTCGTAGTTGGAACTGGGGTTTTACGTACCATTTTTTGGTCAAGAAACTGAATCCTACTTAGACGAATCACTCGATTAAAATTTGCCAAGTCGGTAACGCGCTAGCTCGATGATTGCGAAGACCCGAGTTCGATTCCACGAAAGATCTTCGTTTTATTAATTTATTTTAGTGAATATTTGTTTTATTTGGGCAAGCTTATACCCATATTCGTTGTACACGCTCTTATAGGTAATACGCCTATTTGTATTAATTTTTACGCCTCTATTATTTCAAACGTTTCAATATGATATAAATCATTTAGTACTTAACGCTAAAATAAAATAATAAAACGAAGCTTATTCGGGGAATCGAACTGGGGTCTCCGCGGATGCTAAGCTAGCGCGTTACCAACTCAGCAACGCCTAATCAGAGGATTAAGCTTAATCGGGATTTCAGTTTCGTGACCATTGAATAAATAAAAATAATAAAACAGAGATTTTGCGTGGAATCGAACTGGGCTCTTCGCGGACACTAAGCTAGCGCGTTACCAACTTGGCAACGTCTAATCGAGTGATTAAGCTTAATTAGGATTTTAGTTTCGTGACCTTTGAATAAATAAAAATAATAAAACGACGGTTTCTCGGGGAATCGAACTGGGCTCTTCACGAACACTAAGCTAGCGCGTTTCCAACTTGGCAACGTCTAACCGAGGAATTAAGCTTAATGAGGATTAGAGTTTCGTGACCATTGAAGATTCGAAATAGAATAGTTTACTAATTTTCTTCAATCGAAGAAGCGGCTACGTTTTAAAAACTATAAGCTTCGCTAGTAACGAGCTTTTTGATGATAATGACGCCTACAATCTTTTTTAAACTCAATTTTTATATAAATCAAACCCTAAATTTAAACGAAGATCCCTACGTTATCACCTAGATGTCGCTAGGGGCTCTAGGTTTTTATTTTAGTAGGTCGGGGGATGGATTCTTGGTTCCGATTGACTTCTTGGCAATGCTAGAAAAATTCAAACGCGCGTTTAGGATATAAAACTTTAAAAAATATTTTCCAATAGTATTTTTACTTGAAAAATTATTAAAACATTCAGGGAGCGTATTTTTACATAAGGAATCAGAAAAAAATACTTCATTTCAGCTAATAGTATCCCTTTAGTCAGTCGATTAGAAGTTGCCAAGTTGGTAACGCGCTAGCTCGATGATTGCGAAGACCCAAGTTCGATTTGTTTTATTATAATTGTTTTATTTGGGCGAGCTTTTACCCTTATTATTATTATTTATGAATCTATTATTTCAACCGTTTCAATATGGCATAAATAATTTAGTAATTAACGCTAAAATAAAATAATAAAACAAAGATTTTGCGGGAAATCGAACTCGGGTCTACTCAATCAGCGAGCTAGCGCGTTACCAACTTGGCAACGTCTAATCGAGTAATTAAGCTTAATTAGGAACCAGTTTCATCCATGAATCCAAGCTAAGCCTATTTCGATGTTAAGTTTTAAATTTATTTCTAGTTTAATATTTATTTGTAATTTTGTTTACTGGTAGATTAGGCCTATTTAAACGATATGTAATCGATAAAAAAATCACTTGTTGTTAGGTTGAATTCTCCCTTTATTGGATAAGCCTTGGGTACTAGTTTATTTCGTCCATGTTGAACAAAATCTTTCGAGCTGGGTAATATTCTTATTTCTCTGGAAAATGTCTATGAAAATCACGTTTTCCCAAGAAACATTATTCACCAAGAATATCTGATTTTTTTTTTTGTGACAATAGAAAAGGGAACAATAGTTATAACTTACGATGACGGGTTATGTAATATAACTTTACCGATTTTTATTATAGCATAAGTAACATACTATATAATATAAGTATGAAAATTAATAAAAATCGGAATCGGATAATGAATAACTTATCCATTGATAACTAGACTTGTTTTAAGATATTTTAATCCCGGATAAATTAAGTTAATATAAATCCATTAATTATATAAACATAATCATTAATGCTGGATACGAATTAGACCCGGAGATAAAATTTCAATTAATAAACGAATTATCCATCAATTTATTCGAACGGATAACGGGCCGAGATAAAAATACGACGTTTCTCGAAATCCGTAATATAGAATGAAATATAATAATTGCATTTTGTTCGTCTAAATCGAAAGGAACGGTTCTAGCTTCGAGATCTCAATTTTGGGTTAAAATAGACGAAGAAACTCTTTGGTTTCAAATTGTCCTTATCGGCGAATGAATAACTTTATAACTCGTATCAATTTCCCAATTTAACAATGAGTAGGAATCGCGTTAGTTTGCCGTTACATTCGGGTATCCGTTAATACCTCGAATAAGAAATGGATATTTTAATATCCGATTGACATTCACAGATGATCTTATTCAATTAATAGAAATTTACATTTTCTCATGATTCATTCTCGTTTTAGGAGAGTAAAACACACCTTGACTAAGAAATTTAGTCTTGGCAGTGCAATTCTTATACATATTATGTTACTTATGTCTTTAGTAATGCATCAAAGAAATATATAGGCATATATTATTATGAAATCAATTTTCTACCAACGCTGAAAAAAGTTTTTTCTATTATCAGAGTAACGACATCCATAACTGGTGTGGAACTAAAAGTATTAGCATAAGTAATATAATAGATATAAGTATGTCAGTGAAATTTAAATTGAAATCTATGCTGTTGATGGCTGGAGTTATATATATATATATATATATATATATGAAAATTGAGTGATATTTTCGGGTTGATCGTTAAAAAACGATTCAAAATATTTATACATATGTCATAGAACAAAATTACAGTGACAGTAAAAATACATATTTTATAATCACCCATTTTCGAAATTTTTAAAATAAAAATTCCCCGCAATCTACGTCATGATTAAGGTCGCGTGATTTCGCTATTATAGAGACCACAATTGATTTGAGAGTATTTCTAACGAATATTTTGATTATTAACGAAAGTTGTTATATTTAAATCATATTTAAAATTTTGATGGTTTAATATTAATGTTATCTAACGAACTGCCGAAGAATATAATTATAAATCCAACCCATTACGTTTAAAAAATATATTAGGCTATTTTCGAAATTTTTAAATATTCCAGGCAATACTACGTCATCACTATAATCACGTGCTTTCGATATTGTATAGATACTACAGTTAATTCTCGCGCGAGTAATAAGGTCGGTTTCGCGCCGTCTTTTTCGTAAAAGTACTTAATACAGATCAAGTCAATTTTTTCTTTTTTTTTTTTTTTGTAATATCAATCTAGGTGGTGGTAAATAATCGACCTTTAAAGCTTGTCCAAGATGCACTTTCGGGTATTAACATCGCCAATTGCGAGCATCCATGCGTTCATTCCCCTTGTCACAACGGAGGATCATGCGAAACTAGAATGGACTTCTACATATGTCATTGCCTCCTGGGATCGGCTGGAACTAATTGCGAGAAAGGTGACATCTTAAGCCTTGTTCATACATAGACCAAAAGTCTATAACTTTTTTCTCCATAAAAGTAAACAACGCCCCGTGTCTTAATACTATCAGTAAAGGTCCCCCTACAATTTTGTTTCATATCCTATCGCTTAAAATTAGACAAAAAAGTCATCACCCCTGTCTGGTTGGAGTAATTTGGACTCTTCAAACAAAAGTTATTCGAGTTAGGCTTAAAAATCTCATAATTTTGTTCAGAAGCCGATGAAACCCTCCTTTGAAGTCTATTACTCCCTGGTCTCGTCTACCCTTCTCTGTATGGGTTATTCTCAAAAGGCGCGATTCGTACGCCTCCTAACGGTAGATATTTTCGGATCGGGAGTTCGTCGAGCGAATATATCTAGCAGCCTTGGAGTT
Source organism: Odiellus spinosus (assembly GCA_963920705.1). Taxonomy (NCBI): domain Eukaryota; kingdom Metazoa; phylum Arthropoda; class Arachnida; order Opiliones; family Phalangiidae; genus Odiellus; species Odiellus spinosus. The sequence goes on along the minus strand of OY987232.1, from coordinate 18,892,021 downwards.
CGTCAAAAAAACGTCGTCGTTTGTGGAGAGAGAGAATTTCCAATTTTCCGTAGACAGGGGGGTATGAAGTAGGACCCCTCCGATCTCGTAAAATTGGGAATTTTACCCATACAGAGAGGAGCGCTATATCGTACATTAGAGTAGTAGACTTCAAAGGAGGGTTTCATCGGCTTCTGTTTTGTTGAATATATATCTTTGTTTAACTCTATCACCGTATTTATTTTCAGAAGTAACTGAAATGATTGCTGAACCAATGTTCAATGGTTTCAGTTATCTTCAGTTCGTTGACGAAGACATCATGAAAAGGTATACATATCTTTATGAAGTAATTTTCAAACGAGAAAAATTTAAAACCTTAATTTATGTTAATTTAATTATAGAATAAGAGGCGACAAAACGGATATCCGGTTCAGATTCCGTTCATTCGCTTCTGAAGGTCTTCTATTATGGGCGGGTGAAAGATTAATCGGTCCAATAAGCGACTATTTAGCCCTTAGTATCAGAGATGGTTATTTAAAATTACAATTTAATCTCGGATCGGGTGAAGTGTCTCTCTTGCAGAATACGACGAAAGTTGATGATGGCAGGTGGCATACAGTTCATATCATAAGGTATTTATATCTTTATAATCGTAAGTTTGAAGCTGTCGCCTATTTTTTTTAAATTATTCATATCAAAAGTATATAACCTTTTTACATATAAGTAAACAACGCCCCGTAGCTTATTACTATCAGCAAAGGCCCAGTTTTGTTTCATATCCCATCGCTTAAAAATAGACAAAAAAGTCATCACCCCTGTCTTGCTCCAGTGATTTGGACTCTTCCACGATATTTTGAGTCGGGAAGAGAGAGTGTTGGCTATCCCTCCTTCCAACTCCGGAATGAATTTCTCCGTAGAGTGTCGCTTCCTCCTTTAAAAATAGACAAAAAAGTCATCACCCCTGTCTTGCTCCAGTGATTTGGACTCTTCCACGATATTTTAAGTCGGGAAGAGAGAGTGTTGGCTATCCCTCCTTCCAACTCCGGAATGAATTTCTCCGTAGAGTGTCGCTTCCTCCTTTAAAAATAGACAAAAAAGTCATCACCCCTGTCTTGCTCCAGTGATTTGGACTCTTCCACGATATTTTAAGTCGGGAAGAGAGAGTGTTGGCTATCCCTCCTTCCAACTCCGGAATGAATTTCTCCGTAGAGTGTCGCTTCCTCCTTTAAAAATAGACAAAAAAGTCATCACCCCTGTCTTGCTCCAGTGATTTGGACTCTTACACGATATTTTGAGTCGGGAAGAGAGAGTGTTGGCTATCCCTCCTTCCAACTCCGGAATGAATTTCTCCGTAGAGTGTCGCTTCCTCCTTTACAAATAGACAAAAAAGTCATCACCCCTGTCTTGCTCCAGTGATTTGGACTCTTCCACGATATTTTGAGTCGGGAAGAGAGAGTGTTGGCTATCCCTCCTTCCAACTCCGGAATGAATTTCTCCGTAGAGTGTCGCTTCCTCCTTTAAAAATAGACAAAAAAGTCATCACCCCTGTCTTGCTCCAGTGATTTGGACTCTTCCACGATATTTTGAGTCGGGTAGAGAGAGTGTTGGCTATCCCTCCTTCCAACTCCGGAATGAATTTCTCCGTAGAGTGTCGCTTCCTCCTTTAAAAATAGACAAAAAAGTCATCACCCCTGTCTTGCTCGAGTTATTTGGACTCTTCCACGATATTTTGAGTCGGGAAGAGAGAGTGTTGGCCATCCCTCCTTCCAACTCCGGAATGAATTTCCCTCTCAACAGAATGGCGGCTCTTCCCTTCACCATTTACACTAGCGGCCGCTAGAGTGTCTCAAATCTGCAGAATCTGTTGGTACCTTTGCTCATAGTATTAAGCTACGAGGGGTTTGATGGGTTTGTTCATATAAATGAGGTGGTATTTTTATTCCCATCTAGATTTGAGCGGGAGGGAACCTTGATTGTTGACAATAGCCCAGTGGCGACTGTTGCGTCCCCTGGTGGTTTAAGCCAGCTTAACGTCAACAGTGGTTTGTTTCTAGGTATGTCTGATTTTATTCAAACCTAAAGATTTATTTTTGGGAATCGTGGTAGGTTTTAAGGCGGTAATCAATGGGATTATTTGCCATACCAATACTATCAAACGAATTACAAACGCCATTATCCTAGTTCGCGGTTTTCACTTAAATTTAAATTGAAATCTTATTTAGTTAATGATGTAATTTTGAGACACGTATATTATAACGGTATTTTACGCGTAAGATGTCGCCACATTAGAGCCCATACTATCATAGAACCCGTTACCGTCTGGCCTACATCGTGCCTACACGCTTCCGCGATAGGTGGGATAGTTGGGAAAGAGGTAATCTGAAATATACTGAGAAATAAATAATTTCCAAGTATTCCTTACCCCCGCAATATAGACCCTTTACCGTCTGGCCTACATCGTGCCCACACGCTTCCGCGAGAGACAGCGGGATACAGGGGAAAGATGTAATCAAGAGAGAGTTCGGTATAGACTGGCAAATAAATCATTCCCCAAACAATTCTTACCACCAGAATAACGTAAACCCTATATTATGAAAATCAGCGCCATCTGGTGTTTTCTATCGTACTAAAAATTTTACTTTCGCCTTAAATAAATTCAAATTCGAATTTATATTTGTAGGAGGCCTAAGAGATATTGGGCACCAAACTGTGAACAGGTTTCACACTGGTTTAGTTGGTTGCATAGCCAATTTCACATTATCTACCGATTTTCACGTTAGATTGGTGACGCAAGCAGCAACAGGAGTTAATATTCAACCTTGTGTCTGACAACGCGAGTTTTGATCTTAGATTTAGAGTGATGAGGATGACAAATGGCCCGTCTTATTATAAAAAAAAAAAAAAAAGATTCAAGTTATACAACCAAAATCTGCCTTGTCAAAACTTCTTAAAAATTGCCGATGTTATTTAAAAACAAATCTAAAAAAAAAAAAAAAAAAAACGCTGGTGAAACTTTTTAGCTACTTCAGCTCGAAGAAAATTGAGCCATGGAGGAGTTAAAATAAACTTAAAAGATCTAGAGATCTCCAACCTAAGTTAAGTCCTAAAACTTGCGACTATTTCTGAAGCAATCATTTATATCATTCGTTAATTTAAAATGAAATTAACGTTTAATTAATGATTAATTAACCTGTGCTCTTCGAACTATAGGGTCTACGATAATGTTAATATTTGTATAGTTAATCACGTCAAACAAAAGATCTTGAATAGATCTTAACCCTAAACAAAAACGCCTTTAACTAATTATATTTAATTTTAATTTTTAAGTTAATTTTTAAGTTAAATTTCAGAAATTTTGAAAAAAATAATTCCCAATTTTCTACGTCATGAATTTAATTATTAAACGTTCTGGAATATGATTGGATATCTTAAACACGCACGCGCAGTCTTGAATAAGTAGTAAGTTTATTTTAATAAATCTTCTACGTCATTAAAAGGTAAATTTATGTTAATTTAAAAAGAGTTAAAACCCGGTTCAACCAAAATTTTAATTTAGGTTCGTGATTTGAAAACTTTTTCTATAAAAAAAAAACAAAATAGGACTCAACCAAATAAACTATTTGACAAAATTACCGCGTCAAATTTGACGTGATAATCCCAAAAATTATATCAAGAGTATTGTGAAATATGACTGTGAATAAATTTGAATATATTAAGATTGCTTAAATAAAAATAAAAAATATATATATATAAATATTGGCATAGAAACACGGAAAACCAAAAAAAAAAAAAAAATGCTATTTCGTCTTCGTGATACAACACAAAGCTTAAAGTAATTAAGTAATTGAAAACCAAAAATTATGACGTAAACTTTTTTTTAGGAAAATATTTATGCCATTAAAAATACCAGCATTTCACAGCCCAACTTATATTGTATGAAAACACGGTAATACTTCTAGCCTACTCGATGACTTCCCAACGTGGTGTTAAGTCATAGCCGAGTGTTAACGTTGTTGTGATTGTTCCTAGTCCTTGTACAAAAAAAAAAAACAACCAAAAAATGGATAGTATAGTAGACACAATATAATAGAATTCAATTATAGGTATAAGCCATACGTAAAATAATTGTATCTTAAAGTAACAGGCGTATTTCAATATGTAAAATACCGTTGAGTTTTTTACTCTACGTTAATTATTTAAAAAGTTATAAACGAAAATGTTAATCACTTGTTTGAAAAACGCGCCAGGCCTTTACGGGAAAGTGAGACCGTGACGTTTACGGTAGCGATTCAGCTGATTGGCTGAATCTAGGGAGATAGGGAGACGCTCTGATTGGTAGTTTTACTACTTTTGTGGAGTAGAGACACTTGTAGGCGAGATTATAGCTTTAATTTCAATGAGATTTAGTCTGGTTGACTGTTACCCCATCTGGTGGTGAAATATTACACATAGTTTTAAATTTATTTAACATATTCATTTGTCAAAAATTTTAATCTTGAATTAATTATTCTAGGGGGAAAGTGTCCATATAAATTTGAATTCTAAATAAATTCATGCTACACACTATATTTTATCATTAAAATTCAAACGATTAACATAAGCACACGTTATCTCTCGAATCTGGGATTTGACAATTTCTAACGTATATAACTAATTAAATAATTAACATAAACTAAAAATAATAACTGTTTTGCGTCCTTTGAGATGTAATCTTTATTTTAAATTACAATTATTTTTATAATGGAATGTATCTTTAGTGATGAAGACGGATGAAATGATGATAAAAAAATTATAATAAACAAAAGGTGTACGTTTTACTTTGATACTGAATTAAAAAAACAAAAAAATGAGAATCCACCCATTGCAAAAACAAATTTTCATAATCTACGCACTAGTGTAATTAATACCTGGATGTAAAAAACCAAAAAAAAAAAAAATACAAAAAAAAAAAGGAACCATCACCAAAAAAATGTTTCTCGAAAAAAGTTTTAAAAACGCTTCTGTTATGAAAGAAGTAAAAATTTTTAATTTTGTATCTATCGAGCGTGTTATGAACTTTAGTAAGCAAAGGTTGCCGTGAAATTACACCAGTAAAATCCACGACATTTGTATAGTGAGCATCTAATAAAAGTTGTAAAGAAATAAAAAAGAAAGCTACTATAAAAGCTCTATGCAAATGAGATAAAAAAGAAAAGTTAATTTCCAAAAAAAAGATTACATTTCCCGTGGAAGAAATTCAAGTGAACAAGTAGTTGCGAAATAAATTTCTGGCATATTTGGTTTAAAAAAAAACCCCAAAAAAAATTTAAATAAAGTTAGGTTGACTTTTTTTATATATTTATTAATTTTTTAAAATGGTATCATTATAAAATGGCAAATTATTGACCATACAAGACGAATCGTTGAATTAATATTTAAGGGGTAAGGATTAGGCAAAATCTAACCTCATGTTTTGATAATCAGGCAACAAATGGCGTCAAACAAATCAGCTACTTTATAATTAGTATAACTTAATCTATTTTTTACGTGTTGTCTAATTTTTTTTTTCTGTTTAATCAAGGAGGATCAGAGAAGGAGAGGAAATGTGGGGACGGCGCGGTTCCTACTGCGTCGGCCTAAACTCCCACTCTGGGAGAACGGGGGTAGAGACGATTCGTGGTAAAATGTTGTCGCGTGGGTAAAACGAATCCTTTATGAGACGCGCTAGCTAGCGACCACGTGACAACAGTTTATCTCGAGAATTTCCTATCCCCCCTTTCCACCCGAGTGGGAGGTTGGCTCTTCTCTCTCTAACTCAACGCAGCCCCACATTTCCTCTCCTTCTCTGATCCTCCTTGGTTTAATTTACGCCATATTTGAAAATTATGGTTTATTTGGAACCCAGCTAAATAAGAAATTTAAGCATATAATTATTTTATTAGTCTTAGCACAAGTAAATTATCCTTCAAGTTTATCAGATGACATACTGCGGATTTCCTCAGTCCACGGGTTCACCCTAAATATTCCGAAATTTGTAGGGAAAGGCGGCTAGGCCCGGTATATTCTTTTTATAGTAAATCAGACTCAAAATCGCGACGACCGGGCGAGACGCGCTCCTTCGTTTTGCGAAAGCTCTGACGACGAAACTTTCAGAACCACTTACCAATATGCCTTGTTGTAAACTTAAAGCGTGATTTACCTGTGGTCTTAATTATTCTTTTAATACCATATAACCAAGCTGAATCCACTTCCATCAGCTAATGAACTTTGAAAGAACATGTTAACGATGCAGATGCTGTAAATACCCAATACGTCACTTATTTACACAACTGATAAAATAATCATCTCATATACTAATGACTTTTAAGAACTATATAAACTAAATTTCTTACATGATTAGATCCCTTTCGATATTACTTCAACGTCAAACTCTACCATATCTGAAAATAATAAAATGTACAGATATTTTCTATTGACCCTTTTCGTTGTTGTCGCGTTGGCTCAAGGACCTGATGGTGAAAAAGGACCTGGTGGTAAAGGACCGGGTGGTAAAGGACCAGGTGGTAAAGGACCTGGTGGTAAAGGCGGACCACGAGGACCAGGTGGTCCAATGGTACACGAATTAACTAGGGCGGTTATATGTGGTAAGTTAAATCGCTACGTCTACTGATATCTTTTGCGTAATATCAGAAGCCGATGAAACCCTCCTTTGAAGTCTACTACTCTAATGTAAAATTCCCAATTTTACGAGATCGGAGGGGTCCTACTTCATACCCCCCTGTCTACGGAAAATTGGAAATTCTCTCTCTCCACAAACGACAACGTTTTTTGGACGAACTCCGAGGCTGCTAGAGATATTCGCTCGACGAACTCCCGCTCCGAAAATATCTACCGTTAGGAGGCGTACGAATCGCGCTTTTTGAAACTAACCCATACAGAGAGGGGTAGACAAGACCCGGGAGTAATAGACTTCAAAGGAGGGTTTCATCGGCTTCTGGTAATATGTTATGACCTTTTGATATCATTGATTTTAATTGTTACAAAATGATTACTTTTAAATCCTCATACATAGGATAATTACTAAAAACTTTATTATTTTATTAATTAGGTCAAACTGAAATGATGACTTGTTTTCAACCAATGTCGAACGTGAGTTTAATTGGCTAATTTAAATTAGGGTGTTTGGTTATCCCTCCGGTAACCCTTAATTACTGTACTTGTGTACATTAGTTTGCCGAAATTCAAGCTGCTATTGGAAAAGTTGAAATCTCTGATGCCTACAAAAAAACTGCGTGTCCAACGGAAGAAGTGAGAAGCTTCCATTTTATATACTTCTGTAATCACTTATTTCTGTTGGCATCAACAGGAGAGAAAAATGATTCATGAAACCAATAAGAAAATTCATGACAGTATTAAACCTCTTCTGGTAAGATTTAAATTTTGATATCTAGGAATTAGGACTAAATGTTTTCAAACATCAATTAAAAAAATTAATTGCTGATTTTTATTTATTTAATAGAAAAAGGAAAAGAAAGATGTAAGTTCTATTAAAGTTATATTTTTTACAAGCCATAATAACCCTCAAATTATATTTTTCTGTATCAGAATGAAGAAATGAAAACAGTTGGAGTAAGTCTTGGTTTTAATTAAGACCAAAAGTCCATCACTTTTTTCCATATAAGTAAACAACGCCCCGTAGCTTAATACTATTTAAAAATAGCCAAAAAGTCATCACCCCTGTCTGTCTCAACTCCTCGAGTGATTTGGACTCTTCAGCTCGATATTTTGAGTCTGGACAGAAGCCGATGAAACCCTCCTTTGAAGTCTATTACTCCCGAGTCTTGTCTACCCCTCTCTGTATGGGTTAGTTTCAAAAAGCGCGATTCGTACGCCTCCTAACGGTAGATATTTTCGGAGCGGGAGTTCGTCGAGCGAATATCTCTAGCAGCCTCGGAGTTCGTCAAAAAAAACGTCGTCGTTTGTGGAGAGAGAGAATTTCCAATTTTCCGCAGACAGGGGGGTATGAAGTAGGACCCCTCTGATCTCGTAAAATTGGGAATTATACCCATACATAGAGGAGCGCTATATGGAACATTAGAGTAGTAGACTTCAAAGGAGGGTTTCATCGGCTTCTGGTCTGGAGAGTATTGGAATTTAGGCGGGCCACGCTTTGTTATATCGTCTTCCCTCCTTCCAACTCCTGAATGAATTTCTTTCTCCGCAGAGTGTCGGCTCTTCCGTTCACTATTTACACTGCATCCGCAGAATCTGTTGGTACCTTTACCAGGACCTTTGCTGATAGTATTAAGCTACGGGGTGTTGTTTACTTATATGGAATAAAGTCATAGACTTTTGTTTAAACCTATAACGTAGTTTTGAATGACACGTATTGGCTATTTATTCTAGGAATGCATGCGAAAACTTCGCAAGGATAAAAAAGATGCCGGCAAAGTGACTCCGGCTGAATAATAACATGTATTTAAAGTTATTCTTTGAAAATAAATATGTCATCGATTCAATTTTTTTATGGGGATTATATTTCTCTAGGTAGTAAACTTTATGTATTCAGTTACGATAAACATATTTCCAATTGTATCTGTCTTTAAAGGCCCTAAATCCTCTGCAATTTCCTGTTTAACTTACGATTGGTATAAGAAATATTTTATAATCCGTGTTTTTTCAACCCATTCATTGTTAGTCTTCATTTTTTAAATCATTTAAGCTGAATCCACTTAGATCTATTAAACTTTCAATTTACAGACGAAGCCAATCCATATTTCTCGTATTTACACACCTGTTAAGTCCGTTGCGTCCTATTGACTATATAAACTAAATTTCTCCTGCATTAAATCATTCGTGATTATTGCCACGTAATTTTATAATATTTGAAAATGTATCGATTTCTTATATTGGCTCTTTTCGTCGTTGTTACTTTGGCTCAACCACGGGGCTCTGGTGGACCATTAGCTCACGAATTAATTGAAGCAGTAGTTTGTGGTAAGTCTAATAGGAATCACTGTCATCAATTTCAAATAGAATTGTCTCTTCCGGGGAGATTTTAGAAACCCTAACAGAACTGTAGGGGTTCTTCCTCGAAAAACCGTAAACTCAAATAATAACGGCTCGTAGTAACCAAGTAAATAGTTTCTTGCACGATTAGGCGTTTATTTTTCATCGTAATTAAAACACAAATGAATGAAAAGGGCTGACCGGGTCCATCGTTACGTCACTACATTGTTGATAGCTTATTTTTTCTTCTAGTGTTTTTGATAATTTCTTTTGTGGAATATGATATGACTTTTTGATATTATAATCTCAAATTATAACGGCTCGTAGTTACCAAGGCTTAACGAAAAATAATTATATTGAGACAAACAAAAATATTCTTTAGTTTATTTAATTATTAAAAAGTTATGACCTTTTCATATCGTAAACAAAATGATTTAAACTAAATCAATTATTTTATTTTAGATAAGACTGAAATGCTGACTTGTTTCGAACCAATGTCGGACGTAATTTTTTTTTTTTTTTTTTTTTTTTTTTTTTTTTTTTTTTTTACCTCAAGGGGCACTGCAAGTACTTATTGTAGACTTGACGATGAAGTAATTACCTCCGAAACGTTGTCGTTCATTAAAGTTTACTGATTAAGTACTTGCAGTTACTCCTTGTGGTAAAAAAATCATTTTAATACCCATAATAAAGATAATGTACTTGGACATTTTCTGTACGATAGGTTGCCGACATTAAAGCCGCGATTGGAAAAGTCGAAATTCCCGATATATACAAGAAAATTGCGTGCCTTACAGAAGAAGTAAGGTCCATTTTTTTAACGAATTCTTGAACTAGCAGGGTTGGTAATTTTTCCAAGCAAGAATGAGGATTTAGGAACTTCCCAATAAAATGTGGTTTTATATACTTCTGTAACCACTTATTTCTCTTGGCAACGATCTAGGAGCATAGAATATTAAGCAATACCAGTAAGAAAATTTACGATAGTGTCGAAAATGTTGTGGTAAGATTTAATATTATCAATTAAAAATATTGCTTCTTAATTACTAATTAAAATTTATTTAATAGGCGAATAAAACGAGAGATGTAAGTTATTAACAGATTCACAAATATCTTTTCCATTTTATGTTAGGTTTTAATTATGTTAATTGTTTCTGTTTCAGGAGAAGGAAAGGTATTCAATTGAAGTAAGTTGTTTTTGGTTTAAATTTAGTAACAAATGAACAGTAACAGAAGTGTATGACCCCGAAGTACCAAATCCAGTCTAACTATTTTAATTTCCCCCTTCAAACATAATTTTTAACGATACCTTTTCTGTCTTTTAATTGTTTATTAATTCTAGGAATGCTTGCGAAAAGTTCTTAAAGTGAAAAACTAACGCCTAAAAAACCACTGAATATTATGAGATTAAAAAAAAAAATAAGGTTTAATATTGAAGTTATTCTTTGAAAATGAAAAGGTCATTTTTTATGAGCATTAAATTTTTCAAGGTAATAAACGTTATGTATTCAGTTACAATAAATATATTCATAATTATATCGGTCTTTAAGGGCAATTAATGCTCTAATGTATCCTGTTTACATTCTGTAACAAAACAGAAGCCGATGAAACCCTCCTTTGAAGTCTACTACTCTAATGTTCGATATAGCGCTCCTCTCTGTATGGGTAAAATTCCCAATTTTACGAGATCGGAGGGGTCCTACTTCATACCCCCCTGTCTAGGGAAAAATGGAAATTCTCTCTCTCCACAAACGACGACGTTTTTTTGACGAACTCCGAGGCTGCTAGAGATATTCGCTCGACGAACTCCCGCTCCGAAAATATCTACCGTTAGGAGGCGTACGAATCGCGCTTTTTGAAACTAACCCATACAGAGAGGGGTAGACAAGACTCGGGAGTAATAGACTTCAAAGGAGGGTTTCATCGGCTTCTGGTATAAGCAATATTTGATAAAACACCATTATTTTTTCTTTCTTAATATTATTTAAGCTGAATCGACTTCAAGCTATTAAAATTTCTACATACGAAGCCAATCCATCCCTGTTAAATTTACACAACTGTTAAATGAACTATTTACTTACAAGAACTATATAAACTTGGTTTTTTTTTCATGATAAAATCACATTCTTGATTTTTACACAACGTAGTTTTACATTTTACCATATTTGAAAGTAGAAATAATCATGGAACGATTTCTTCTATTGGCCCTTTTGGTACTTGTTACTTTGAATCAACCAAAGGAATGTGGTGGATCAATAATTATAAAATACGTTGACGCGGTAGTTTGTGGTAAGTCTTATAGGAATCACTCTCATCAATTTAAACTAGAATTGCCTCTTCCGGCATTGCAGGGTTCTTCCTCGACCAGCCGTATTCTTAACGGCTCGTAGTAACCAAGGCTTAACGAAAAATAATTAAATTTGAGACAAATAATGCTATTATTTAATCTATCTAATTATAGATAGGCACGATAATTAATTTATTTTTCCTAGGAATCAAAACCCAATTGAACTAGGGTTCGTACACGACCTAGAAAACCTGGAAAAGTCAGGGAATTTGAAAATTGGCCCAAAAACTCAGGGAAAAGTCAGGGAATTTTGAAAGTGGCCCCAAAGGTTAGGGAAAAGTCAGGGAATTTGAAAAATCCTCCAATTGGCCAGGAAAAAGTCAGGGAATTTGGAAAGTGGCCCCAAAGGTTAGGGAAAAGTCAGGGAATTTGAAAATTGCTCCAATAGGTCAGGGAAAAGTCAAGGAATTTGAAAATAGCCCAAATGGTCAGAGAAAATAAATATTTTGGTACGTGTCAAGGAACTGTTTATGATTGGTTGACCAATCAGTTGTAACGTAATTATTATAAACTGAAAATATTTGCCTAAAGATTCAAATTGTTTCTCATATTCCGAGTAAACTATCAGCTGACCCCGATTGAAAAACTATGTCAAATAAAATGAATTGCCAAGAAATTGAGCTCGGAAGAATAAATTCGTGAAAAAAATATTAAAATTGGTCAGGGAAATTATTTAGAAATGGTCAGGGAAAATCTGGAAAAGTCAGGGAAATTAACTTCCAAAATTTTGTACGAACCCTGATTATTCAATGGTTACAAAATTTTACATTTAAAATCGCCCGAGGTAATTAAATTTAATTTTATTTTAGGTCAGACTGAAATACTGGCTTGTTACAAACAAATGACGGACGTGAGTTTAATTATAATTTTTTATAAAATACTATATTAAAAAGATTTTTTTTTCCACGAGGAGGCACTGCAAGTACTTGTTGTAGACCTGACGATGAAGTAATTAGCCGCTAATTGTTGCCGTTCATTGAAGTTTATTAAGTACTTGCAGTGACTCCTTGTGGTAAAAAAAAAAACATTCTAATACGCGTAACACCAGAAGCCGATGAAACCCTCCTTTGAAGTCTACTACTCTAATGTTCGATATAGCGCTCCTCTCTGTATGGGTAAAATTCCCAATTTTACGAGATCGGAGGTGTCCTACTTCATACCCCCCTGTCTACGCAAAATTGGAAATTCTCTCTCTCCACAAACGACGACGTTTTTTTGACGAACTCTAAGGCTGCTAGAGATATTCGCTCGACGAACTCCCGCTCCGAAAATATCTACCGTTAGGAGGCGTACGAATCGCGTTTTTTGAAACTAACCCATACAGAGAGGGGTAGACAAGACCCGGGAGTAATAGACTTCAAAGGAGGGTTTCATCGACTTCTGGTAACACCTGTAAAAGAAAGGATATTAGTCTAATAATTTCTGTACATTATCATTTTCTGTACGAAAGGCTGCCGAAATGAAAGCCGCGATTGAAAGAGTTGCAATTCCAGATATTTACAAGACAATTGCGTGCCTTACTAAAGAAGTAAGGTCCATTTTATTTAAGGGAGAATGTAACCTAGTAACAACAAGTGATTCCCCCTTAAATGAATCCTTGGACTAGCAGCGTTGGTAATTTTTCCAAGGGTCCTGAATGTGACCTTAGAAACTTCCCAATGAAATTGGCTTTTATTATGCTTCTGTAACCAATTATTTTTATTGACATCGATAGAACAAAGAAATTTTTATGGATACCAGAGATAATATATCGACCAGTGTCTTAGCTTCTGTGGTAAGATATAATCTTATCAATTAAAAATGTTAATTGCTTCTTTCTAATTACTAATTGAAATTTATTCAATAGGAGAATAAAAGGATGGTCGTAAGTTATTATTCGATTCACAAATAGCTTGGCCATTTTCAGGGACTTTAGGTTTTAATTATGTTTATTTTTTTTGCCTGTTTCAGCCGAAGGAAATTAATGACATTCATGTAAATTTTTATTTGGTTTAATCTCCTCCTCCAATGTAATTTTAAACGATACCTTTTAATTGGTTATTCATTCTAGGCATGCTTGCATAAACTTGATAAAGACGAAAAATGAACGCCTAAAAAACCACTCCAACTGAATATGTGTATTTGAAATAAAATAAGGTTTAATATTGAAGTTATTCTTTGAAAATAAATTGGTTACTAGTTCGCGACTTAATTTTGATAATTTTAACGCGAGATATTAGCGAATCTTGTTCATTTCCGGTACCTGTATCGCGTTCTAATATCCCTGGAACTTTACTAATTTTATAATTAATTAATTATAATTAATTCAGGGCTCGTACACAACCTGGAAAACCTGGAAAAGTCAATGAAATTTAATTCAAAAATTTTGTACGAGCCCTGTTATGTCATGAATTAGAAGTATTGATAAAAAAGAACTCAATTTTCCTTTTCACCCTCATCACATTTTGCTTTTTAAATCTCTCGTATTTCGTTTAGTTTTAAGTTAAATTACAATACGATAGATATTACTTCGCATCTCTGCAAAAACTTAACAGAATTGGTGACTTTTTCGAACGGGTTTTACACTGCAATATGACTTTAAAGGCCCTATCTGCTCTGAAATTTGCCTATTTTAAAATGCTTTTCCCATACGCACGCAGCCTAGCTTTGACCGTACAATTTGTTTTGTACGACGTCGTCTGCTAAGTTATAAAAGGCGACTTTAAAGGGGATTTGAAAAACGCAGATAGTCCCTTTAATGTCACGTGCATGTACGAAATTTGAGGCCTAAAGAGTGCGAAATTGCGTAGTAGTTAGCTAGTGTGTTTCGTGTTTTTTAAATCCACTTCTTGGCTATAGATTTTACATTATTTGACAAACATATAACGCAAAAAATATAAAAGAGAAAAGGTTCAGTGTTGGGTGAAGGGCATTGGTGGTTTTAATGCAACAAATATTTAATAATACATAAATTTTTCTTGATCTGAGGGTGATAGTGACGTGGTAAGTTATATTACGAGGAAAGCTAGTCAGCTTATCATGGGACAAATCCAAAGAATTAATAGAAGAGAGTAAGTTTTGAAATATAATGGCAATGTTTCGGGTGTCTTTGATATCATACGTAAAGTACCCAATGATTCGAAATATTCAAATTTCGCGTTTAAAATATTTTCCACAATTTTCTGGGACCTGCAATGATTTGACCTCTCTTAAAATCGTCTGCTTATCGAAGTGATTCTTGAATTTCTTGGGATCCTGGTTGCAGCACTTTGCAATGAAGAGAAATATTTTATTTATTTACGTTTGCAACGTATTTTATCGGACTTTAGTTAGGTAATGTGTAAATTTTGAATTTGTTCAATGATTTTCATAAATTTATAACCGTAGTAACTCGAGCTATGAATCTTAACCTCAAAATATGTTGCGACTATCAGTAGACTCGAGTGACGAGTCACTCGACTCTCGAGGTAGTCCATTTTGGCAAGGCTTATGGTGGGGTTTATTTCGAGCTTAGTTTTATAGTTTTATAACTAGTCCACATGGTTTAGGGTACATTCGAACTAATTTGCTACCAGCATATGTTTTAAATAACCATTAAATATAATCTATATTGTCCATCCACTACCGTTATCATTTTCTCCGGTATCTTCCTCAAAAACTCACACGTACAAAACCAAGCGTTTCTGAGATTGTAATAGGTGCTGGTGGTGTCAATGTTTGTTGTGTGCGGAAGAAATTGAGTTGACATCCCCATCTCAAATTAGTTATTTTATATATTTCCAGCTTTATTTGAAGTGTAATTCAAAATGAGCTGGTTTAAACGCGATAGTCCTCTTCGTTCGAGTTTTTCAAGATTCGCCTCTACTAAAGCGGATTCTTCTACTTGTTACGAAACTTTCAAGAATCATTGGAGCCAGGCAAATGATGTTATAGAACAACAATGGTACGGAAACAATATAAAATAAAAATCAATTTTTAACTTAATTGGAAAGTAGGCTTAACTGTATAAATACCTACTTCAATTTTAGGGCCGCTTCAGCGGGTACAAATCCTTTCAATGTTGATAATGTGACGATTGTTGTTAGTAATCTTGGTCATATGATCACGCTTTTGCTCCAAGAAACTTCAAGTTTATGTCCACCTCAAGGTTATCAAATGAAATCCGAAACTACTTCGACTTCTTTGGAAAATAGTTGGATTATGGGTCCAATCTTAGACTATCTACTAACTGAAGGAATTTTAGACAAATTGTACACGTGGTCTCTTTGCAGCGGAGAATTTATAAATATCATGAAGTTGGAACAACTAAAAATCTACGAAGTGAGTACTTTAATTGGTTTTATCGATCAATAACATGTAAAAACAGATAAAGGGAGAATGCAGTTAGACAAAAAATACTTTTATTTCGATTATTTGTTTAAATAAGCCTAATCCTGAAGTAGGCTTAACAAGGGTTCATGAGTTTTAATATCTTGTCAACGAGTTTCTGTCCAATGAGAAAATGCTTGCACTTCTTAGGCCTAGTTTGAAATGTTTTATTGAACTCTGAAAGTAGGCTTAGCAAGGATCTATGAGATTACATTAACAAGTCTCCCCTCAATGAGAAAAATCATTTACTTAGGCCTAGTTTTAATTTTTTTACTTGGAAAATAGGCTTAACAAGGATCCATTAGGTTGTTAACTAGTCTCTGTCCAATTAGTTCTCATCATGTTGTGTCATTTTCTCTCAGGTACTCGTTAGCCATTCCCATCATAATCTTCTATTTCAAAAGCCTGTTATTCGTCCATTACTTCAACTGCTAAACGAATGTAAAGATAGTTCCCCTTTGGAAGTTGAAAAAAGATTGATCGTGCTTTTAAATACCCTCTGCGTTTGTTTGTCTCAACATCCGGAACTACTTGAAGTTTTCTTCAGCGCAAGTTCGGAACAAGAACCAGCGAGGTTAGTTATTGCAAAAGATTTATAACTTGCTTTCCTAATTAATGCATTCATAGCGAGTACTCGGTTGAATCGAGTAACTCGGTAGATTACAAGTAGTTGAGTCAGTAAGCGCTAAGCCTTGTTAAGTTAGCGAGTACTCGATTGATTACGAGTACTCGAATCGGTAACTAATAAGCCTTGTAACGAGCGTCATAATAGATGGGCTGATATTTAATAACGAGTACTCGGTTGAATAATTAAGGGGTAATTTCAATCTTCAATAGATTCCTGATATTTTCTCTGCTGACTCCGTACGTTCATCGAGAAGGGGCTATTGGTCAACAAGCGAGAGATGCATTATTACTTTGTATGGCTTTGTCTCGTAAAAATGGAAATATCGGATCATTCATTGCCGAACATTCAAACTTCTGTCCAGTAAGCCAATATCAATATAATATTAATATGAAAAAATCCATGTAATCAATTTTAAATCGTCATTTGAAAGGTTTTAGCGACAGGGTTGAGTGGTCTCTATTCCGCCCTTCCTCGAAAACTTGTGGTTGTGTCTGATGATTGGCACTATTTTACTCCAGAAGACATTCAAGATATGCCAGAACTTGAAATGTTCCTCAATTCATTAGAATTTTGCAACGCTGTTATTCAGGTAAAATTTCCTACCCGCATTTTAGAAATCAGCTTTTTTAATATTAAGCTGGAAATCAATCGGGTTTTGGAAGAAGTAAGTTTGGCAAACTAGTTGGATTAACAATAAGGTTGGGCAAGTTTTACAAAATTATAAGTTGGATGGACGATTTGCAAAAATAAGTTGGGTAAACTAGTTGGATACGTAAAAGTTGAGTAAGATTTGCCAATTCAATTTGTAACAATTAAGCTAAAAATCAATCGGGTTTTGGAAGAAGTTTGGCAAACTAGTTGGATTAACAATAAGGTTGGGCAAGTTTTACAAAAATATAAGTTGGATGGACAATTTGCAAAAATAAGTTGGGTAAACTAGTTGGATACGTAAAAGTTGAGTAAGATTTGCCAATTCAATTTGTAACAATTAAGCTAAAAATCAATCGGGTTTTGGAAGAAGTTTGGCAAACTAGTTGGATTAACAATAAGGTTGGGCAAGTTTTACAAAAATATAAGTTGGATGGACAATTTGCAAAAATAAGTTGTGTAAACTAGTTGGATACGTAAAAGTTGGGTAATTAAGATTTGCCAATTCAATTTGCAACAATTAAGCTAGAAATCAATCGGGTTTTGGAAGAAGTTTGGCAAACTAGTTGGATTAACAAAAGTTGGGCAAGCTTTACAAAAATATAAGTCGGATAAAATATTTGCAAAAATAAGTTGTGTAAACTAGTTGGATACGTAAAAGTTGGGTAATTAAGACTTGCCAATTCAGTTTTCAATAATTAATTTGCGAAAACTAGTTGGATGGTTGAAAGTTAAGCCATTAACGATTGCAGATTCAGTTTTGTAAAAGTTTGGTCAACTGTTAGAATATACTTGGTTTATTTTAGCAAACTATTAGGACTTTGTTGCTAAAAGATGGCGCTACGCGTTGTTTTTTTAAGGTTGCTCACAATCTAGTAGGTGAACAACTACTGGAATATATCTACCAAGGTTTTTTACTACCGGTCCTGGGTCCAGCGCTCAGTCAAACGACGATGGAAGAAGTTATGGCCACAACGGCGTACTTGGAATTATCAATTCGATCCATCACTGAGCCATCACTGATTCAGCTTTTTCTGAAATTTATACTGACCGCGTGCTCCGAAGACAAGCCAATTATCGATGTACTTGTTCGACGGATTGAAAATCAGTCAAAGGTATTTAAAACTTTCATAATTAATTGTTCTAGCGTCTTTAATTCCGATTATCATTTTATAAATGAAGTTAGGCCTAACTTTTTTTTTACGATCATTGAATCCTTTTTTAATCATTTTAATTCCTAAAATTGATATTTCTACGCGTATCAATTAAAACCTTTGACTTATCGGACTAAACTCGTACTTACGCGTCAATTGTAGTGACAACACTTGAGCCCACTAATTGACAATTAATTTTAGCTATCATTGGTGACCATGGGACTGTTTCGTACACTCCTTGATCTAAACTGTGAAGATGTAATATTTGAATTGATTTTAAAGTGAGTTTTTGTTTCAAGGAGAAATAATATCTTGAAGAGGTCTATGAGAATGGGTTAGGGACTCCAAGATAGAATGGACATCCTTGTTTCGGAATATTTATTTATATTTAATAAGTATTTTATCCTTGTAAACTTTGCCCCTGCAATTTTTTCCCCCTGCAAAGTTTACCTTTT
Source organism: Odiellus spinosus (assembly GCA_963920705.1). Taxonomy (NCBI): domain Eukaryota; kingdom Metazoa; phylum Arthropoda; class Arachnida; order Opiliones; family Phalangiidae; genus Odiellus; species Odiellus spinosus. The sequence continues at coordinate 18,873,475 of OY987232.1, read as the reverse complement.
GAAAATTGACGTATCGTGTAGAGTACAGCTTTTTTAACATGTTTTAAGCCGATTAAATTCCCTCCTCTCAAATAATATTTAATAGAAACATTTTTTTTGGCCAAAGCGGGGAAATTCGCGACTAGCACTCCAACCACCAGGATCGCCGCGATCGCGCGAAGTTACTTCTATATCATTGAGATTCCAATCTATATACGTTAGTTATTTTATCTATGGTCACCAAAGTCGTTTTTAAATTGTATTTAGGCTTAAGGTAACGCTACAAATGCTTTTATCTTTTATTGTTCCTTGCTCTCATTGTCAAAATCAATCCCGTGTTGTTAAAGCTTTACTTTTCCTATTGACATCACAATTAGATGGCGCAAATTTGAATATGCACTCCACAAAATCGTTATTAAAATGTATTTAGGCTTACTACCACACTACGAATATATTTAAAGTCTAAGCTCCTTATGACGTCATTAGAATTTCGTCGTTAACTTAACGGTTAATATCAAAATATCTTGGTTACTTAATTGGAACTTCTCATAGGACTCTTTAGGATATTTTTGTTGACCCAGAGCTAAGGGTGTTTGTTTGTTTTCTTTGAAGATTTTTGATCCCATGTTCTCACGTCATGGTGAGTCAAAGATGTCGAGTTAGAGACTTAGACGTATATTGTCAAACGGCAGAAAAACTTTTGTCATTAATTCCGTCTTGTTGCTTACGTGAATCGAGTCTTGACGTTACTTCTTCGTCTCAGGCTTCTTTAAATTCTTCGGGTTATTATACTACAATGCCAGAGTCGCTAGATAACGTGGCTATAAATGGCAGCCTAAGAATTAAAAGACACCAGCGAACTTCGTCAACTACCAGTTTCACATTCGGCGATAATTCTCACGTTTATCGACTTTTTTCAACTCAGTCAAATGAGGTACCAGATTCGGTACAAGCTTCGTATCAAAATTACTTGAATAGTGCCCATAAGATGCTATTAGCTTGTAACGCTGCGTGTAGATGTTGGTCGGCTCCGTACGACGGTTTCGATCCAGCCGCCAACAGCGTTTCTGACAATAGCAGAGGAGCGTCTGTAGTCAGTAATACATCTAGTAACGAAGTTTTTGGCTTATTTGAAACGAAACACAACGGAGCTTCGTCTTCTATCTTACGAAATGAATATTATAACGCTCCTAATTCGTTAAAATCCACGGATTTAAGCGTTACCGGACTTTCACCGACATTCGATAGTCCGGAAAGTAACGAAAACCTTTCACCATCGTTTAGTTCCGTCGCTTCGTACGGTACTAGCGATATCGATGAAAAAAATATGATTCTCTCACTCAGTTCCGAATTTGAAGCTAAAAACGACGATTTACCACCGTTAATCAGAGCCGATGATATTGGAAAAATATATAATCAACCCGTTGCGAATTCGGTTGATGGTAAAGAAAGTTCGAGTGCAAGAACGAGTCAATCTAGAACTCTATCGAGTATTAATAACGAAACTTACGGTACACCCGATATTGGTCCGTTTCTAACGTCGCTCTTAAGTCGATTGGAAATGATGATGCAAAATGATGTCTATACTAATCTACAACTAACGGGATTAATTACGAGACTCGCCATGTATCCTCAACCTTTAATTCGTTCATTTCTTCTAAATCATTCGTTGGTTTTCCAGCCAAGTGTTAGATCATTGATACAGGTAAGCCTAAATTACGTCTAACAAAATTTACCTAAAATCTGCGCATATTTTTCTAGATTCTCGCAACTTTAAAGCAAAAAGTTGATAGTTATTCTTACTCCGTGGATAATTTTGAAAGTGTGTTAGTAAAGGCCAAGCAATTTCTAGCAGCCAGAGAAGAACGGCTGTTAAAGAATGGTCCACCGAGGGTTTACGCTGAGGCTGTGATACAGAACAAAAGAAATAGCCTTGAGCTTAATAGAGGTATAGTTTTTCATCATTATCTCCGCTTGATTGGTTAAAATTTTTGTATTTTTGAAGGTGATTCACGTAGAAGAAGTTTGACAAATTTCTTATTCAGAAAAAATGTCACGGGCGAGGCGGTAATGGAATCAATACCAGACTGCCAAGGTTATAGGTATCGTATGATTTTAATTATAAAAACAATTTTTACCTGGTAATGATGTTACAATTTCATCCCCCTAAGCCTAAATTTTGATAAAAATGACAGAAAATCTATAGAAAATCAAAAATCATCGTAAAATATGTATGAAATATATTTTATATTCAATCATGTTTCATCAGTTTCTAAATAAAGTTAGGCTTAACGATCTCAAACAGCAACTTTGATAATTAGCACTAAACTTAAGCTAATACTCGTGAGTAGTAGGCTTAAACGCTCGCGAGTACTCAAGTGCATGGAAATTAACCAAGGCCTAACTACTTAATGCTCGACACTACATCTGATACTCGACTCAGTACTCGACAAAGAAAATTTTTGGTACTTGATACTCGAATCAAGTACTTAGCCCAGCCCTAATTAACAGCAAACTAACGGAAAATTTTGGGTGGTTTTGATGCCTATTTTAACGAAGATAAAAGCCGCAATCGATAAAGAAAAAACACAATTTTACGCAGATATGTCAGCAATCCAAAAAAATCACCTGGTGAAGGTCAGTTAGAATACATCAAAACCAGAAATGCGGCTCTTTGCGCAATAATATTTGAAGAATTTGTGAAAGAATTGGCTGCTGTTACTCAAGAACATACTCTTATTCAAGCTGATCCTGATTTCATAAATTTTTAATAATGTATGTTAAGAATTTAAAATATATTAGATTATGTTTAATTTAAGTAAAATTTGCTGTATTAAGATGTAACCGTATGTTGCTAATACCATAATTATTGTATAAGAGAGAAAAAACAATAAAATTTATTGTACAGTTTGTTTTTCAACTTATTACAATTTAATTTTAGTAAAAAATAATTTAAATATTTGCTTCATTATACCTTTAAAAAAGCGTGGTGTTCTCATTAACGTTATAAAATAGACATCCCATTAATTAAAATAATCTAATCGCCACTGATAGAAGTTAAAGTGCAAAAATGACCCTTTTAGTAAAATTGAAACAACTTTTCTCTATGATCTCATATAGAATTTACTTTAGAAAAATATTAAATTTTGCTTCTATGACTTAAGCATTACTAAAAATCCATCTCTTTATTCAATAAGCTACGGGGCGTTGTTGATTTTTATGGAACTTATGTACTTTTAGCAGTACATATGACTATTGGCCCATAACATTAGATGCTAACGCGCCAATTGTATTTCTAAAATCGGGTAAGGTTACCAAGAACTGCGATCAGGCCAGTGCGTGGCGTGCGCGTGCGTAGGAAAAGTTTTAGTCTACTTTCTACACTATTTAAACATTGTAAAAATGCAAGGGAACTTGATAAATATTATAGGGTTTTTATCAACGATGCCAAAATTAAGTTTACTGCTAAATGTTTTTATCTTAAATCAAGATGTTTATTCTTTGATATCTTTGGCTAAGAATTTTAATTCCATTTCTTTCTTAATTTTGTCAGTTAAATTAATTTCGCTGCTCGTGAATCCAAGGTTTTCATTGGCATTCTTCTCTAATTTGATGACTTTTTCATTTTCATTGTCTGAGTATTTTTCCAATTGAATGCCATTTGAAACCTTTTCCTTGTCAGCATTTCCTGCAAAAATGGAAATTATTAATTGACCACTATTGTCTTACTTAGAACTTGTTTTAACATATCATAAGTAACATAATTTCTCACAAGTATGCCAATAAAACAAATTTTACTAACATCATAAGTCTATTATAACGTATAAGTAATTGTTAGTGTTACTTTTTATGACATCATCCGCAACCGCTGGTCTAAGTTTCTTCAGCCAGAAATGATACATTAGGAGATACAAAACTGACATTATTAAAGCTTGAACTGCGTATAGAAAATAGGTGTTTTTGCTACCAACTCCATCGATCATGTATCCTCCAATCACGCTGCCTAATGCTCGACCTGTTAAGTAGAAAAATTAACCCAAAAAATTGGGTTGTTATTTCATCAACTCTACATTCGGTGATAAATGGGGAGCTTTACTTTGGCTTTGATTTAGTTAAAGAGAGATGTGTTACACCAAAAGCAAATTTCAAAATTTATCGATCTTACCTACGGCAAAATGTAACGCGGCCCATGTAGCTTGCATTGTAGCGACCAATTCAGCAGAAGCCAGTTTATTAGCGTAAGTTGTTATCGTTATTAACATTAGAGACATGGTTAAACATTCGAGTGCTTCGAAAAACAGAGCTTGATAAGGAACAACTACGAACGAATACCCGACGAATCGAACTGAGTACGCGAATAAACCGATAGAGATGATAGCGACATGACCAATTTTTCTCTCAATTGCACCGGCAAAAATAGAGGTTGGTAAACCGCATAAGGACCCAATTGTAAATGTCATTCCCATGAGAAACTTGCTGGCACCTAATCCTTCTAGAAACCAAAATAGGAAAGTTTCTAGAAATCCCCAACATGATCCCACGAAAGTTACGTAGACCAATAACACGCAAACTTCTGGGCTTTTAACTAATTTAACCACGTTCTTAAATACTTCGACTGTGGGGGCTTTTCCAGCCATTGGTATGAAACACATCATAATAGCCATTATAACTTTCATGGCGCTGTAAATGTAAAAACACGGGGTATAATCTTCAATTTCTCCATTTTGCAATTTGTCCATTAGTAGACCGGTAATTAGAGGTATAATGCATCCAGCTATTGTACCCCATAATCTTTGGAATCCATATTCAGTGTCTGATTGGTCCACTTGCGTCAAGACAGCGGCTTTAAATAAACTCATTTCGGTAGCTATGATTACTGTTAATAATACTCGAACAATCATGTACAACCAAAAAGTAACGGCTCTTGATTTTTCATCCGCTTTCAAATGTGGGGCATCATGTTCATTCAAATGTGTGGCGCAAGTTGCTTGGCACGAATCACCTCTTTCCATGGTTCGTTGGTTTGAATCTTTGCAATTCATGATTCCGTAATATTTTTGTTTGAATGGAAAGTTTTCAGGGATTGTTTCCCAAAACCCATCTTCTTCCAAAAAATCTATTCTTTTCAAGAATATTTTGAAGGTAGTTTTTTTACCTTTTGCTCGGAAGCATTCTTCTTCTCCTGTTTCGTTATGATACAAGCAAACGAAGGACACAGATGATTCATTCTCACCTTTACAAGTCCAATTACAACCGGATAAATGAAACGTTTGATTCAACATTGCCATTTTGGTTGGTTTTTCTAATGTTTCTGTTTTTTCTATGAAGGAAGTGTTTAGGAAGCTAAAGTTACTAGGTAATCCGATTGAGATTCCAGACTTGTAATCAGGATTACACGTTAGTGTAGCTCGATATTCGTAGGGTATTTCGGTTTGCAAGTAGATAACTGGTGGAATGAATGCGAAACCTTGCGCTAAACCTCCGCATAAAAACAAGGAAACACTCAGTAGTAGACGAAAACTACCGATTTTATCAGCTAAGAGACCCACTAATGGTGTCGCCAGTAAAGTTGCTAATGGGGAGACGGCAAATAGGATTCCAATCTCAGTAACAGTAATACCAAGGTACTTCATATGCAGTGTAAAGAATGGATACAATGCCATATCCCCTGAAATAATATAGATAAACGTATTAATTAAAGAAATTGTGTTTTACAATGCAATGCAGAAACATCCAAGGAAACTGATAGTATTAAGCTACGGGGTGTTGCTTACTTTTATGGAGTAAAATTATAGACTTTTGGTAATAAGTTTACACCCATTTTAATATGTGTTTTGTATCTGCCATCGTTCAAAAACACTTCAACCCAAAGGTGTGAAAATATTCGATTTTAAACAATTATTATTATGAGTGTGAAACCATTGGCTCTATTAGGGGTATGTTGCAGAGTCAGTGTTAGTGTTGTCATAAATTTGATTAGTGTTGCCTAGTGATCTCTCTAAGTTCACACGAAATCCAATGGCTTGATTTTTGATATCGTTGAATAGTAAATCTATGGTCTACACTAACTTACACCCGTTTATCACGGGAGCAGTTACAGATTTGTGTTTAATCTGTATTTATTGCTTCTGGATGTAATTAGTTTAAGTAACTCTAGACGGTAAAGTTGGTAAGATTCAAGTTACCGAAATATAGTATCAATGACATATTCAGTGGCCCTATTCTTGTATTTAACTAAAGTTCAAATATTTGCGTTTTATAACCTAGTTATATCATTTGTAGGTTATGTAAATTTTAACTGGTGTATAATCAAATCCTTCATCGAACAAATAGGTCATCTCGATGTATCGTTACTTAAAGGGTGACTTACACGAAAATTAAATTCGTCTAAACAAAATTTCACTCCGAAATATTGAACAGTTTTCTTGTAAAGAAGATTTGAAATTCGCGTTTTTAGCCCTTTTTTTTCGAGAGAGAGAAATTTGAATTCAGACAATGGGATTGGACAATTATACCTAGTTCCCGCCAAAATTGTAGTTCTATCTTTCGAGAAAAGCGCGCGAATTTCCCCTCGCGAAATTTTTACAAAAGCGCGCGAATTTCCGCTCGCGCAATTTTTACAAAATCGCGCGAATTTCCGCTCGCGCAATTTTTACAAAAGCGCGCGAATTTCCGCTCGCGCCATTTTTACAAAAGCGCGTGAATTTCCGCTCGCGCCATTTTTACAAAAGCGCGTAATATCTCGTTATATTTCTAATTTTTCCCCCGCGATGGTGGGGGATATATTTTAAATAAATCATCCCTAAAATATCACAGAACTTAAATCCATAGTTTAGGGTTTTACTGTAATCACATGACTTCAATCTTATAAATATCAAGTATAGGAAAATGTAGTTAAGCCTATCACGGAGTTTTCATGAACTCAAAATGGAAATTAAGTTGTTCAATAAGAAAAATTAACTCAAAGGTAAAAATACATATTTTATAATCGCCATTTTCAAAATATTTAAAATTAAATTCACGCGATACTACGTCATCAATATGGTCGCGTGATTTCGCTATTAATAGAGCCTACAGTTAATTCTCGCGCGCGTGAGAAGGTCACTTTCGCGCGGTCTTTTTTGTAAAAGTACTTAATCCAGATCAAGTTTCCTAACCGGCAGAGGTATAAAATTTTAAATATGCGGTTTTAATAATTAAAAATTTCATATCACTTACCAGCTGATTGCATAAAAATTAGCAATTTTATGGGGGCCATTTCTTTACTCCTCAAATCTTTCCAAAATGAAATCGGCATTTTGTAAGGTGTAGTTAAAATTTAACTAAACAAAACTTGAATTATTTCAAAACGGAGTCAGGAAAAATCGCCACTGTCGGATACTGTCTAGCATCCTTTAGAAAAAATTATATTTTTCATAGCCGTTGTTTTGGGAATTCCAGTAATAAACCATATATGTGGTTTTGATTACACAGCAGCCGCAAACGTCGCGTGTCCAAGACAATAAAAATTCCAGTTTATGAAATAAGTGCTTTTAACTATAAAGGTAGCTAGAAATAAATCTAAGAGAGCCCTTGAAAAATGAGGTAGTTTCAAAAAAGTCTCATCTTTCAGTGAAACATCAATAGGATTCAAGGCCTTCGTAAAGATTGAATAAAAACCAAAATGGAAAAACAAAATCTTAATAACTCGTTTAAAGTGAGACTCTCACGTGTTTTTCAATGGAAATTTAATAACAAAAGTCTATAACTTTATTCCCCATAAAAGTAAACAACGCCCCGTAGCTTAATACTATAATTATAGGTCCAGTTTTATGGCATAGTCCATCACTTAAAAATAGATAAAAAAGTCATCACCCCTGTCTGACTAGAATGATTTGGACTCGTCCAGCTCGATATTTTGAGAGTGTTGGAATTTAAAGTGCCCTCAATACTACGTCATCACTATGATCACGTGATATCGCTGTTGAAGAGCCTACTGTTCTAACACCAATGATAAGGTCGCTTTCGCGGCGTCTTTTTCGTGAAAGTACTTAGTTAATAATGTTTGAGAATCATAATACTACGTCATCAAATATATATTTGTTTTTAAATTTTTATTTTAAAGTCGCTGTCCACCTGAGTTCACTGACAAGTGAGTTCAGCTTTGATAGTGCAAAGAGTTCAAAAATTTTGTACACCTGAGTTCCCGAGTTTTCTTCATGGATCTTCGAAAAAAAAAATTGTGATAGCATCACTTTAAAAATTTATTTAAAAACAGAACCATTTACTGAATAATAATCTTTCTTGACGAGATTAGTGCAAGCCACGTTTTATATAATAAAGCAACTTCATCATTATTCCATAGAGATGTTCCGAAGAATAATTTGTGGAACTGGTTTCTTATTGAAAGTGAGGCTCTCACCATTTTTGTTAGAATTTCTATGAATTATATTTTTAGTTTTATCATACTATTAAAAAACCATATTCAAAATTTTATCCCTCTACCGGTTGAGGCCTGAACTACTAAACTTCAAAATTAAAATTTAAAAAAATATCTTTAGGTCTGATATATGACATTTTATTTCTTCAACTTAATTAACGATAATTAAATTCATACGAAAGCTAGTTTGACTTAATCTGGATTAAGTACTTTCACGAAAAAGGCAGCGCGAGAATTAACTGTAGGCTCTATTAATAGCGAAATCACGTGACCATATGACGTAGATTGCGGGGAATTTATTTTAAAAATTTCCGAAAATGGGCGATTATAAAATATGTATTTTTACTGTCACTGTAATTTTGTGGGGGCAATTTTTATTTTAGAAATTTTGAAAATAGCCTTTTTTTTTTTTTTTTTTAACGTAATGGGTTGGTTTTATAATTATATTCTTCGACACTTCGTTAGATAACAGTAATATTAAACCATTAAAATCCTAAATATGATTTAAATCTTATTTATTTATTTTACAGGGGGATTATTATTCATTTATTTAATTTATTTATTTTACAGGGGGTGTATTATTTATTTATTTATTTTACAGGGGGTGTATTATTTAATTTATTTATTTTACAGGGGATGTATTATTTAATTTATTTATTTTACAGGGGGTGTATTATTTATTTATTTAATTTATTTATTTTACAGGGGGTGTATTATTTATTTATTTAATTTATTTATTTTACAGGGGGTGTATTATTTATTTATTTAATTTATTTATTTTACAGGGGGTGTATTATTTATTTATTTAATTTATTTATTTTACAGGGGGTGTATTATTTATTTATTTAATTTATTTATTTTACAGGGGGTGTATTATTTAATTTATTTATTTTACAGGGGGTGTATTATTTAATTTATTTATTTTACAGGGGGTGTATTATTTAATTTATTTATTTTACAGGGGGTGTATTATTTATTTATTTAATTTATTTTACAGGGGGTGTATTATTTATTTATTTAATTTATTTATTTTACAGGGGGTGTATTATTTATTTATTTAATTTATTTATTTTACAGGGGGTGTATTATTTAATTTATTTATTTTACAGGGGGTGTATTATTTAATTTATTTATTTTAAAGGGGTGTATTATTTAATTTATTTATTTTACAGGGGGTGTATTATTTATTTTATTTATTTTACAGGGGGTGTATTATTTATTTAATTTATTTATTTTACAGGGGGTAACTTTTGTTCTATGACATATGTATATATATATTGAATCGTTTTTTAACGATAAACCCGAAAATATGACTCAATTTCAATTTAGAGTTCATGAAAAATCAGTTACAGCCTTACTTTGAAGATAATCTCTTAGAAAAATTGTTACAACCTCAATTTAAATTTTTAAAATCAATTTTTTTTCACCGTTTAAATCTTTTTTATGTAGTTATATAAGTTATAATTATAAATCAGGTACATTTTTACCTTCGAAGTTAATTCCAAGGCTGCAATAGAGTTCTTTGAGGAATATGGTAGAGGAATCACAGAAAATACGTTTCATTATTTAGGCATAGCTGGTTTTTTAAAAGCAGACGCTTGATAAAAATTTGATTTTTAGCATTGAGTATACGTTTATTAATGTACGTAAAAAGGTCATCCGAACATGATTCATTTCGTAACTCTTAAACGGCGCCCCGTAGGACAATACGTCATAGAACATTATCGTCTTGAAATGACCCATAGAACCCACTGTAGCTTGGTCCTGCCACCATTATCGATCACACCCTATATCGATAATATATGGGTCGCTATTAATTAAAATTCAAGCCAGTTAGGAATAACAAATTCTTATTCAATTATTCCAGAAATAGATGAACCGAAATTATCAACGAGAGCTTAGATTGGGAAATGCATTTTATTTGGAGTGAATGGGGAGGGTAAGCACTGGGGGAATGGGCTTGCTCGGCCTCAATGAAATACCGAGGAGGATCTTGGGAAACTGATCGCCCCACGTAGCGACGGCTGCAAACCAAGCCAGGTGGCGCATTCAACGTTTCTCGGCTAGGCGAAATTCCGCGGGGGAGGGGGCTACAACTGTCGTCTAAGAGAGGGGAAACGGAGAACTTGCCTGTGGCGTTAGAGGAATAGCTCGTTGATAATTTCGGTTCATCTATTTCTGATTATTCTTGTTTTAATTTAGCAATTAGTACTTTAATTTATGTTTAGAATTACGGTTAAACAATTACTTCATTAAATACTTAATTGTTTTCTAAATGTAGTTAGTGAAAACCTTTTTTATATTTTTTTATTTTTCAAGGATTAATTATTCAGTATTAAGTTCGCAAAAACCACATAATTTCTGAAGTGAATTAACAGCTGATTTATCTTTTATTATAAGATAATCGTATCTACCGTCATTCGAAATATAATCAAGGTCTTTATAATCTATATTTCTCTAGTTAAAAAGAACACATTATTAGCGATAATATATTATTATTCATTTGTGATGGACTGTGACTCTAAAATGTCGTTAAACTCTAACACCTCTGTCATACACTCCCACAACCCAGAAATTTGGTCGTGGAAACCTAGGATTTTACCAATCGTTACTACAACTAACTATTTGTACGATTCTCTGGAGGATACCAAAGAAATAGTAAATATAGTTCAAACAATAATTATCTATACGTCAAGCATTACAAATTTATTAGAAATCAAAATAGGCTTAGCTGTGTTCATTGAGTTTTTCTTTATTAAAGGGGTATTCGTATGGAAGGTCAGGAAATCCAACTCGCACTTGTTTGGAATCATCTCTGGCATTACTCGAAGATGCTAAATATGGTAATCACCTCTTTAAGTAATTAGATCAAAAGTCTATAACCTTATTCCATATAAGTAAACATCACCCCATAGCTTAAATTATCAGCAAAGGTCTAGGTAAATGTTTTGAATTTAATTATAGCCATTACTTTTTCATCCGGAATGGCATCTGTGGTTGCCGTAATTCAACTATTAAAACCAGGAGATCATATTGTTTGTTCTAATATAATATATGGAGGTAGGAAAATTCATGATTGCATCTTTACATTGCTATGAACGGGTAAATGAAATAGTTGCTGTCATAAAAAAGGATGATCTTAGTTAGGCAATGTTGCCGTTGATGTCATTAGCTACGTTTAGAACTTGTTAAAGCTCATAGCGCTCATGAGCACCGAGCATGAAGCTTATTTTTTCTATAACCGTGTCAGATCTCAAGGTCGGGTCTATTTCCGAGTGACTTCTGACCCCTTTGACCCCTAGCGTTTTATGAAAACGGAAATAACTGTACCTGTATAATCTTAACGGCCCGTGACTTCGTGACGTAGTTACAATATGTCAAACTCAAGTTATTTTATAATACCAACTATTGTAAGGTTGAAATGGTGGTAGCGCTCAACCTCCATGTGTGTTTTGACCAATAAGAAGGCATGTTTTATAAAAATATTTGCATAATTGTAGGAACATCGCATTATTTTCAACAGTATTGTAAAAATCAAGGGTTCGAAGTCACCTTTATCGATTTTCTCAACATGACAAATTTTCGTAATATTAAATCACTTAAAAATGTGAAAGTAAGTTTCAGTCATGATCTGAAAATTCGTATACACCCGAATGTAACAGCAAACATTTTACTGATAGCTTTTTTGGATGGAATCGCAAATTAATCCAACTTTAGACATAGTTGACATCATAGAGGTTCAAAAAACAATACAAGAGTTGACTCCCGAGGCCATATTGTGTGTGGACAACACTTTTTTAACTCCACAGTTTTTAGTAATAACATTTTTACTTATCTTCAATATGTTATTAACTTTTGTTCATCTTCATATTGTTCTTTCATTTAGAAATGTTTAAAATATGGTGCTAGTATTGTCATGAATTCTGTAACTAAGTTTATCAATGGTAAGAATCGTAGCCAAGCTGACATGAACATATATTTGTGAAATAGAGGCTTTGCTTACAGGTCATGGTGACGTAACAATGGGTTATTTAGCGACAAACACAGATGAACTATATTCAAAATTGAAAAGTGTTCAAAATTGTAAGTTCATTCACATGATATGCCTTACCACACTGTCGAACTCTGATTATCCAATCATATATTAATTAATAAACAGCCTAATTGACTTTGGAAAACATTTCTGGATAATATTATACTCATTTTAATTAGGCCTCGGTTCGATTCCATCACCATTTGATTGCTATTTGGTTTCACGTAGTCTGAAAACCTTTAGAATTCGAATGATTCAACATGAAAAATCAGCCGGAACTGTTGCTAAGTTTTTAGAAAAACATCCATCTATTGAGAGAGTTATGTATCCAGGTACAATATCTAATATTTTTTAGACCGAATGCCATTTGATACGTAATATATTTTTAAAACAGGCTTACAGAGTCACCCGCAACATGAACTAGCCAAAACTCTTCTGGAAGGTTTTGGTGGAATGGTAACTTTCTTTATCAAAGGAGGACAACCGGAAACAAAATCCTTCGTTGAAAAACTTAAAATTATATCATTTTGCGCGAGTCTTGGAATGGCTGAAAGCATCTTGGCTTATCCGTTAGTATATAACGATAATTTTATACTACTTAGACTTGATTCGGGTAGCTTGTCAAATCGATTTAACGCCATGTCGCTGCGTGAATGTAAAACGACCTCCTGACACGAGATCAATTGGCCAAGGCCCGAATCGCGTCAGATTGTCTACTTTAAAGGCTAACCCGGGTCACAAATGATTTTATCTCCTCCACTCGCAGGTGGAATATGAGTCACTATTACGTTTCTCCGGAAGACAAGATTAAGATTGGAATTAAACCAAATTTAGTTCGACTGTCAGTTGGATTAGAAAACATTGAAGACATAATATCTGATCTTGAACAAGCTCTTACCGTCAGAGAGTTAAGTATCAAAGACGGTATTTAATTGTACTCTAAAGCATAGAAAGTTAAGGGTTTTTTTAACACATAGATACTAACAAAATCAAATTTTTCTCTTGATCATGGAAATATCTGTTAACAATTTGAAATAAAACTAACAAAAACAAGATGGTGAACCTCGTAAGTAACCTACACCTTTCAAGGTTGAAACTCGAGTGTCTTCGCGCTGATTTTAACCCAAAATTGAGATCTCGAAGCTAGAACTGTTCATTTCGATTTAGATGAACAAAATCGAATTATTATATTATATTACGGATTTCGAGAAACGTCATCCGTTATCCGTTCGAATAAATTTATCCGTAATTCGTTTATTAATTAAAATTTTATCTCCGGGTCTAATTCGTATCCAGCATTTGAATACGATTCTGTATAAATAATTTACGGATTTATATTAACTTAATTTATCCGAGATTAAAATATCTGAAAACGAGTCTAGTTATCAATTGATATCCTAAGTTATTCCAAGCTCGACGTTTTGAACAACAAGACCGGCGCCGCAAACAAATTAAGAGCTACACCCCACCCTTACGGAGGTGGAGATAAAAACTAATGTCACGTACATAGACTTCTGTTGTTTTTGAAAGATTAAGTATTTTTTAATCAAGATGTTTGTATTAAAAGAAATTTAAGAAAATTGTACGACCTTCAGTCAAGATATAATCATCCAAATTTCGTAAACAATTTGCTAGAAATAAATCATCATATCAGATGTCGCCTGATTAAGTTGTCCGGCTACTCTTATACTTTTTGAGAGCACAATTTTACATTGATCATTGATTTCTTGACGATGGAGTCTAACAGTGTTTCTAAAATGCCCATGAAACCAAACACCTCTGTAATACACGGACATGACCCGGAAATATGGTCATGGAAGCCCAGAATTTTACCAATTGTCTCTTCTGTGAGTTATTTGTTTGATTCATTGGAAGATACCAAAGAAACGGTAAATATTTTAGTTATTATCAAAAGTATATGACTTCATTCCATGAAAGTAATCAACGCCCTTACTTTCTAATCATGGTGTCTAACCGGAATTGTGTTTTTCTAAAGGGTTACGCTTACGCAAGATCAGGAAATCCAACTCGAACTTGTTTGGAAAAATCTCTGGCATTGCTTGAAGAAGCTAAATATGGTAATAACGCAACCGAACCATTAACTTTTTCAATTTAATGCTTTGAATTTAATTATAGCTATTACCTTTTCATCCGGAATGGCATCTGTGGTAGCCGTAATTCAACTATTAAAACCAGGAGATCATATTGTTTGTTCAAATATAATATACGGAGGTTATAATTTCTAATTTTCATTGCTATCACGCAATGGAGTATTTGTTTAGGGGGCTAATATTTTTCCTAATTATAGGAACATCGCATTACTTCCAAAATTATTGTAAAAATCAAGGTTTACAAGTTACCTTTATCGATTTTCTGAACATGACAAGTTTTCGAAAGATTAAATTACTTAAAAATGTGAAAGTAAGTTCATTCGTGTAATTTAGAACTGAACTGAACAGCTCCAAATTAATTTTTTTTTAAAGCTTTTTTGGATGGAAGTCGAAACTAACCCAACTTTGGATATAGTTGACATCAAAGAAATTCAAAAAACCATCCAAGAATTGGCACCTGAAGCTATTTTGTGTGTTGACAACACTTTTCTAACTCCGCAGTTTATGGTAAAATATTTTTTTAATTAAATTTATTATTTAATGAATGTTTATATTATTTTTAGAAATGTTTAAAATATGGCGCTAATATTGTCATGAATTCCGTAACCAAGTTTATCAATGGTAACAAAAGTCTATGACTTTATTTCCTAAAAGTAAACAACGCCCCCGTAGCTTAATACTATCAGAAAAGGTCCGGGTAAATGAAACATTAGATTCTACAGGATTCGAGACACTCTAGCGGCCGCTATTGTAAATAGTTAACGGAGGAAGCGACACTCTACGGAGAGAGAAATTCATTCCGGAGTTGGAAGTAGGGAAGACGATATAACCAAGACACGAATGAATTCCAACACTCTCTCCAGACTCAAAATATCGAGGAAGAGTCTAAATCACTTTAGCCAGACAGGGGTGATGACTTTTTTGTCTATTTTTAAGTGATGGGATATGGACCTTTGCTGATAGTATTAAGCTACTTGGCGTTGTTTACTTAAACAGTACTTGTTCCACAGGACATGGTGATGTTACAATGGGTTATTTAGCTACAAACAACGACGACTTATATATGAAACTGAAAAATGTGCAAGATTGTAAGTTTCAACACGAATTTGTGTTACAATTTATCTATTAGGCCTATGCCTTTCTTCCCACACACAATTAATGGCTGGGAAAATATCGAACTATGATTATTAAAACATAAATACTAAACATCCTAATTACATTTCTGAAAAATATTATCCTAATTTTATTTAGTCCTTGGTTCGATTCCATCTGCATTTGATTGCTATTTGGTTTCACGTAGTCTGAAAACCTTTAGAATTCGAATGATTCAACATGAAAAATCAGCCGGAACTGTAGCTAAGTTTTTAGAAAAACATCCATCTATTGAGAAGGTTATGTATCCAGGTAAATTTTCTAATATTTTTTAGACCGAATGCCATTTGATACGTAATAAATCTTTAAAACAGGCTTAGTAAGTCACCCGCAACATGAACTAGCCAGCACTCTTCTAGAAGGTTACGGTGGCATGGTTTCTTTCGTCATCAAAGGGGGACAAGCTGAAAGTAAAGCGTTCGTCGATAAACTTAAAATTATATCTTTTTGCGAAAGTCTGGGAATGGCTGAAAGCATCTTGGCTTATCCGTTTGTATACCAACAAAAGTTTATAACGTCATTCCGTAAAAGTAAACAACGACCCGTAGCTTAATACCATCAGGAAAGGTGCGGATTCGAGACACTCTAGCGGCCGCTAGTGTAAATTGTGAACGGAAGAGTCGCCACTCTTCAGGGGGAGAGAAATTCATTCTGGAGTTGGAAGGAGGGATGACGATATAGAAAAGCGCGGCCCGCCTAAATTCCAACACTCTCTCCCGACTCAAAATATCGAGGAAGAGTCCAAATCACTCGAGACACGGAGACAGACGGGGGTGATGACTTTTTTGTTTATTTTTAAGTTATGGGATACGAAACAATACTGGATCTTTACTGATAGTATCAGAAGGCGATGAAACCCTCCCGGGTCTTGTCTACCCCTCTCTGTATGGGTTAGTTTCACAAAGCGCGATTCGTACGCCTCCTAACGGTAGATATTTTCGGAGCGGGAGTTCGTCGAGCGAATATCTCTAGCAGCCTCGGAGTTCGTCAAAAAAACGTCGTCGTTTGTGGAGAGAGAGAATTTCCAATTTTCCGTAGACAGGGGGGTATGAAGTAGGACCCTTCCGATCTCGTAAAATTGGGAATTTTACCCATACAGAGAGGAGCGCTATATGGAACATTAGAGTTGTAGACTTCAAAGGAGGGTTTCATCGGCTACTGATAGTATTAAGATACGGGGCGTTGTTTACTTTTTTTGGAATGAAGTCATAGACTTCTGATAACAATCACAAAATGTCTCCTCTACTATCAGATGGAGTATGAGTCATCTTCATGTTTCCCCCGAAGACAAGATAAAGATGGGTATAAAGCAAAATTTCTTTCGGATGTCAGTTGGGTTAGAAAACATTGAAGATCTAATATCTGATCTTGAACAAGCTCTTACCGTCAGAGAGTTAAGTATCAAAGACGGTATTTAATTGTAATCTAAACCTGGATTTATTTAACCCTAGTTCCAGTAAAAATCTAGGTCATATATCCAGGGAAAAAAATATATATTTTTCACATTTTAATGTTGAAGTTTATTACTTTATTTTTCGTTTTAATACTATGATAAAACGAAATATATAATTCATAGATAGCCCGACTTAAACCTTTCCAGAAGCCGATGAAACCCTCCTTTGAAGTCTACTACTCTAATGTTCGATATTGCGCTCCTCTCTGTATGGGTAAAATTCACAATTTTACGAGATCGGAGGGGTCCTACTTCATACCCCCTGTCTACGGAAAATTGGAAATTCTCTCTCTCCACAAACGGCGACGTTTTTTTTGACGAACTCCGAGGCTGCTAGAGATATTCGCTCGACGAACTCCCGCTCCGAAAACATCTACCGTTAGGAGGCGTACGGATCGCGCCTTTTGAGAATAACCCATACAGAGAGGGTTAGACAAGACCCGGGAGTAATAGACTTCAAAGGAGGGTTTCATCGGCTTCTGAAAATACTTATTTTAATAACGAGTTTCAGGTATATTTTATTTTTGGATTACGAAATAATATAAAGATTTCTTTTTTTTTTTATATTTTAAAGCTTTTGTTTTCTCAAATTACAAGTCGTTAATTAATCTTGGGGGAATTACGAAACCAGGCTTCATCTAGATTATTTATTTTGGTTGCAATAGAACAATACAATTTTAAGAGTTTCCAGGGATCATAGGGTAAGCTTTTGCTATTTTTGGGAAAATGCCTTTTAAAGGGAAACTTGTAGCCAAAAATTGAACAAGTTTTTAATTTATTTTCCGAATCATCGCATTTGATTTTTTCGGAATTTTAGACGTTTTTCGTGTTTAAATGAAGTTTGATTGAGCCCGCTCTCACGTGATCTAATTGGAGCCGGCTCAACCGGGTTCGATTTGAGCTGGTTCAACCGGGTTCGATTTGAGCTGGTTCAACCGGGTTCGATTTGAGCTGGTTCAACGGGGTTCGATTTGAGCTGGTTCAACCGGGTTCGATTTTACCTGGCTCAACCGGGTTCGATTTTACCTGGCTTAACCGGGTTCGATTTGAGCTGGTTCAACGGGGTTCGATTTGAGCTGGTTCAACCGGGTTCGATTTTTACCTGGCTCAACCGGGTTCGATTTGAGCTGGTTCAACCGGGTTCGATTTTACCTGGCTCAACCGGGTTCGATTTGAGCTGGTTCAACCGGGTTCGATTTTACCTGGCTCAACCGGGTTCGATTTGAGCTGGTTCAACCGGGTTCGATTTTACCTGGCTCAACCGGGTTCGATTTGAGCTGGTTCAACGGGGTTCGATTTGAGCTGGTTCAACCGGGTTCGATTTGAGCTGATTCAACCGGGTTCGATTTTACCTGGCTCAACCGGGTTCGATTTGAGCTGGTTCAACCGGGTTCGATTTTACCTGGCTCAACCGGGTTTCGATTTGAGCTGGCTCAACGTGGTCTGATTAAGCTATCTCAACAACTTGACCAACTACACCAATTTTTCTGTAACAATTCACCAACTTGATCAGTTATTCTGGAAGGTTTTTTTTATCTCCCAAACTTGACCAACTTATGATCATAGAAAAAACAATTAGCTTGTGGAAGACCCTTAATGAAAGAACACACATTGTAAGCCTTAATATAAATTTTACATCTTCAAGACTCGCGACATATTGGCGCTGTTGCCACGCAAGATGTCTAGGCTAAATAAAAACACATCCCACTGATATTTTCACGACTTCATTGCCAAGAAGTCAAATCAACTCTTTCTTTACAACTCCACTCACTCTGGTGACTGATTCGTTAAGACAAAGTTCACCTTTCTCGAAATTCCTGAACGATGAAATCAAAGACACGAATAGCGAATGACAGAGAAAAGTCCTGTCTTAAAATACTAGAAGTTACTGTACTTTTCTCAAGGTCGACTCAATCTTAGATCTTTATTGATTGGAATCTAAATTAACCAAGTGTCCTTGTGTCACAGGTGGAAAATAGGAATCAATATCACGAAGCCAGTTTCAAACTTAAAGGAATAGTGAATAGGAAATTTAAATACGACAATTGTATGATGTCACGTCAAAACCGTTCAAGCTAATTGGTTCACTTATTTTAAAGTTCGAATCCAGATTAACAAGTTTCTATCTCAATTTTTCTCAATCTCAATTTTTCTCAATCTCAATTTTTCTCAATCTCAATTTTTCTCAATCTCAATTTTTCTCAATCTCAATTTTTCTCAATCTCAATTTTTCTCAAATCTCAATTTTTCTCAAATCTCAATTTTTCTCAAATCTCAATTTTTCTCAATCTCAATTTTTCTCAATCTCAATTTTTCTCAATCTCAATTTTTCTCAATCTCGAGACGCCATTCAAATTGTTTAAAAGAGGATTTATGCATGCATAACACGCCCTTGCTAAAGCATCATTCTTTAACAATATCTGGGGTCTAGCTATTTTTATGGGCTTGACCATCTTGTTATTGTTTAAATTGGCCTAATTAACATCCAATACGAAGATCAAAATCTATTTTCAACTATTCGAAAAGTAGGCTTAACAATATATTCCGTTTAACAGTCTTCGACCAATCAGCAAAAGCGTGCGTATTAGAATTTTGTATATTATATTTTAAAGGGGTTGTCTGCGATTTTTAAAATCCCCTTTTCTAGCTTAGCAGACGACGTTAATCGTTGCAAATTGTACAGTCAAAGCTAGGCTGTGTGCGTAAGGGAAGAATATTTCAAAGGGGTAAATTTCAGAGTAGATAGGGCCTTTAAGATGAAGAAAAAACACTACTAGAGTATTCCTTTAATTTTCTCTGCCCACTACGTTCCGAACGTTTTGAGGCGAACGAATAACGTGGGTTACTGTTTTTAGTAATATTGGCAGCTTACCAAGGCTAAACTTTATTTACAACCTTACGTCAAGGAATGTCTGACTCTCTAGTAGCGAGGGGTAATTCATTTTTTAATTTTTAGATTAAGTTAATAAAGTTTCTCATTAGTATTTGATATGTTCTTAATTTTTCTGCGTGTTTCATTATTATAACGGTATGCCCAAATTATTGCCTAATTTTAAAATAATTTGAATAAGAAAAATCTAATATTTTCCAAGGGGGTAGTACCCCTTACAAAAAAAAAAAAAAAAAAAAAAAAAAAAAAAAACATTTTTCCAATTGGATTAGCCCTATTTTAGGAAACGATGAAAAATCAGTTGTTTTTTGATTTCATTCTCTCTTTACGAGTGAGAGAAATGTTTATTTAACCGATTTTTCGTTAGTACAAATGTCAGTAATATTTTATTTTTTCATAAAAACAAAAAAACCTTGTTCTAAATTCTACATTCCAATCTTTATATGTCATTTGTACAATCTTAGGGTTAAAAATATCTTAGGAAAAGGAGGCTTATTAATATATTCATAAACAAAAAAGTGTTGGTTGAAAATAATTCCAATCCAAAATATGTTTCTTGCAGAAGAGTTGATGGGCTCGCGATGAATAACTCTCCTCTCAAGGCCGATAATTCTCATCTTCCAAGTAGCTATATTTAACCCGGAGGAACAGTTGCATTTCTGGCGTTCCATCGTAACCCCCCCCCCCCTCCCCTTCTTCCAAAGTTAACGCCCGCATTTGCCGCGCTACGGAGTGCCACCGGAATGAGTCATCAGCCAAGAAATGAAAAAGCCGTAGAACCACGAACTACAAATCAAAAACTTAAGGATTAAAACCCAGTGAGGGTAGCGCCAAAAAACACCACACTCAAGAACTGGCATTCTCAAGCTCGTTCTAGAGTGGAAGAGGAAAACAAGAAAAGCATCGGTGTTGATACAAAAATAACGGGACGACTTTACGAAACGGTTAAAGACTGTCTGGTGAGAGATTCTTAAGGAGTGAGTCAAGCGAGAAGTACCGCAAAATTTTGTTTTAAAGATCCCTCGCTGTCATTCGCTGTCGCCAAGCTTGTCGTCGACGTACACGGTAAGTCGATTCTTACAATTCAAATTAAAAGCTAACAATAGAGTTATACTAAGTTAAAATGCAATTTGATTCGAGGAAAGTATTTGAACCAGTTCGGTTCCAAAACATCCAATACATTCATAAAATTACTTACTGATCATGACCGATCGGTCGCGGTGTCCATCTTGGGTATGAATAGAAATAATAATAGGAAACTCCACGAAGAAGCTAAGAATTGTGTTAATTAGGGCACCAATTGCGTGTGTTGCGTGTTGACTTTTATTTTCACACCTATATCCTTCGTTAATCTTAAACAAGTCTCTGATATCAACCCTAGTATGGTTCATTGTCCTTAGAGTGACTAAAAATTTGATTCTACGCGAAGCTCTGATAAGTTTAAATCTAGACAGAGGTCTGACACGTAGGTAGCGAATGCGAGAATTGTCCAGCAATTTTAACTGCCTGCTTTAGATTAGGTAATTCTTCTAGAATGACGTCTTGTAGTATTGTTTATCAATCGATAAATTTTGCAGTTCAAAAATTCTCACGATGACAAGTGTTATATCCATCGTAGCATATTTAAAAAGTTTGCCAGATTTGAAGAATTTTCTTTCTCTGTATTTCTTTCTCTGGTTTGAAATGAGCTCTTGTCGTGCAAGGTTTGGTGCCAGGGTTAGTGATTTGTCCCTGTCACAGTGTGTCATTCAGAAACTCAGAATTCTTCGTTTTACCTCAACCCCTCAGACCCTGGGAAGTGTAGGGCGTTGGATTTCCCATTGCGAGGACAATTACCTATAATAAAAGTAATTTAGAATGTTAAATCAAAGTTACGGTACAAGTGTTTTCGGCACGGAACTTAATTGTTTAATTCAATTGTGATTAATCTTTAAGCCAAGGCTTAGGAGTTTACATTCATTTAAAATTTAGATACCTAGATTAATCCAGCTTTAAGATTGGTCAGTTTTTAATTACACCGAAGGAGAAAGAACCAATGGTGTGCGGAGAAAAATGCCTGTTTGGGTAAATGTTTAATATATGTTCGTGTAATTAGGGTTTTCATAAAGTCTAGCTATTATCCAATGAAAGACATCTTAAGAACTTAGCCTTGAGCGATGGGAAGTGTCATTCTTATAATTTTTTGTTGTATTTAATTTAAAAATCGTAGGAATGGATTGATAATTAACAAGGTTAGGTTAATTTGTCAACAATATCCAACGCGTAGATTCATATTTGAAATACAATTTTGTAAACAGAATTTTTAAGGGCAAGAGATAAATTTATTTTAAAGAAAAATAACATCATAAATTGAAAATAGCCGAATATTAATTTGAAAATCTTATCTTCAAAGTAAAAATGAATTGACCTATTTTTGGCCGCACGGTTTTAGCCCTTAGCGGACGCTTATGACGGCAAGGTTTAATACTATCAGCAAAGAGTCCAGGTAAACGTCATCACCCCTGTCTGGCTACTTATATGGAATAAACTGATAAACTTTAGATTAATCAAAATTGATGGAATATGTTAGTGTAGTAATTTCATTATCCCTTCGAATACTTAATTCGCGGACTGATAAAAAATAATATGTAATTCAATCTTCAGCTTTTCAGCATCGTTTTTGTTGCTATATCATCAATTCATCATGTACTAATCGTGTGATATACACGAAGGAAAATCAATTTAAAATTATTCTTAAAGGTCTTCTGACACCATATTTTTATTTCAAAGTCATTTATGAAAAGTGTATCAATTTATTCCATTAAAAGTAAAGCTTAAAACTATCAGAAAAAGTCCAGTCCATCACTTAAATATAGCAAAAAAGTCAACACCCCTGTCTGGCTCTAGTAATTTGGACTCTTCCTCGATATTTTGATTCGGGAGAGAGGGATGGAATCTAGGCGGGCCGCGCTTGGCTATATTGTCTTCCCTCCTAACTCCGGAATGAATTTCTCTTCGCCGAGTGTCGCGTCCTCCGTTAACTATTTACACTAGCGGCCGCTAGAGTGTCACGAATCCTGTGGAATCTGTTGGTTACATTTATCCGGACCTTTGCTGATAGTATTAAGATACGGGGCGTTGTTTACTTATATGGAATGAAGTTTTTAACTATCTTTCCAAAAAAGCTGCTCAATTTCCATTTGGAACTTGTATAAATTCTGTGTTAAAATCTCTTTAAAATAAACCTCTATTTTTTTGGTGGGAAAAGGCAAGAAATCCTTGGGAAATTTAACGATAACTTAAGGTTAAGATTAAAAGTCTGGTTAGGACTGGTTACGTATGAGCACGTCATGGAGTTTTTTTGTTACCCGAGCTTATTTTTATTTCTTAGTTATATAAAGATTGTGGTTTATCTGATTTACAGGAAAAATACTCATATATTCTAAGCTCTAATCGAATTCTCGTCATGTCCGTGTCTGGTTGGTGGAGAGCTCGACCAAAAATGTCTTGCACACCTGAAGATTTGACTGCTATCATTACTGAACCTGCTGGTGGATATTACATGTTACCGACTGATCCCTACAATGAAGTTTACCCAGGAATATTTATCGGAGATGGGTTAGTAATTGTTTAAATACTATTCCTTCAAACATATTTATTATTAATTATTTTTACAGGGGGTGTATTTATTATTTATTTATTTTTACAGGGGGTGTATTTATTATTTATTTTTACAGGGGGTGTATTTATTATTTATTTATTTTTACAGGGGGTGTATTTATTATTTATTTATTTTTACAGGGGGTGTATTTATTACTTATTTATTTTTACAGGGGGTGTATTTATTATTTATTTTTACAGGGGGTGTATTTATTATTTATTTTTACAGGGGGTGTATTTATTATTTATTTATTTTTACAGGGGGTGTATTTATTATTTATTTATTTTTACAGGGGCGTGTATTTATTATTTATTTATTTTTACAGGGGCGTGTATTTATTATTTATTTATTTTTACAGGGGCGTGTATTTATTATTTATTTTTACAGGGGGTGTATTTATTATTTATTTATTTTTACAGGGGGTGTAGTTATCGGTCGTTAATTTTTACAGGGGGTGTAGTTATAGGTCGTGCATTTTTACAGGGGGTGTAGTTATCGGTCGTTAATTTTTACAGGGGGTGTAGTTATCGGTCGTGCATTTTTACAGGGGGTGTAGTTATCGGTCGTGCATTTTTACAGGGGGTGTAGTTATCGGTCGTGCATTTTTACAGGGGTGTAGTTATCGGTCGTGCATTTTTACAGGGGGTGTAGTTATCGGTCGTGCATTTTTACAGGGGGTGTAGTTATCGGTCGTGCATTTTTACAGGGGGTGTAGTTATCGGTCGTGCATTTTTACAGGGGGTGTAGTTATCGGTCGTGCATTTTTACAGGGGGTGTAGTTATCGGTCGTGCATTTTTACAGGGAGTGTAGTTATCGGTCGTGCATTTTTTACAGGGGGTGTATTTATTATTTTAATTTTTTACAGGGGGTGTATTTATTATTTTAATTTTTTGCAGGGGGTGTATTTATTATTTTAATTTTTTACAGGGGGTGTATTTATTATTTTAATTTTTTACAGGGGGTGTATTTATTATTTTAATTTTTTACAGGGGGTGTATTTATTATTTTAATTTTTTACAGGGGGTGTATTTATTATTTTAATTTTTTACAGGGGGTGTATTTATTATTTTAATTTTTACAGGGGGTGTATTTATTATTTATATATTTTTACAGGGGGTGTATTTATCGTTCGTTCATTTTTACAGGGGGTGTATTTATTATTTATTTGTTTTTACAGGGGGTGTATTTATTATTTATTAATTTTTACAGGGGGTGTATTTATCGTTCGTTCATTTTTACAGGGGGTGTATTTATTATTTATTTATTTTTACAGGGGGTGTATTTATTATTTATTTATTTTTACAGGGGGTGTATTTATCGTTCGTTCATTTTTACAGGGGGTGTATTTATTATTTTAATTTTTTACAGGGGGTGTATTTATTATTTATATATTTTTACAGGGGGTGTATTTATCGTTCGTTCATTTTTACAGGGGGTGTATTTATTATTTATTTATTTTTACAGGGGGTGTATTTATTATTTATTAATTTTTACAGGGGGTGTATTTATCGTACGTTCATTTTTACAGGGGGTGTATTTATTATTAATTTATTTTTACAGGGGGTGTATTTATTATTTATTTACTTTTACAGGAGGTGTATTTATCGTTCGTTCATTTTTACAGGGGGTGTTTTTATCGTTCGTTCATTTTTACAAGGGGTGTAGTTATCGTTTATTATTTTTACAGGGGGTGTATTTATCATTTATTTTTTTTTACAGGGTGTATATTTATCATTTATTATTTTTACAGGGGGTGTATTTATTATTTATTTTTACAGGGGGTGTATTTATCATTTATTTATTTTTACAGGGGGTGTATTTATCATTTATTTATTTTTACAGGGGGTGTATTTATTATTTATTTATTTTTACAGGGGGTGTATTTATTATTTATTTATTTTTACAGGGGGTGTATTTATTATTTATTTATTTTTACAGGGGGTGAATTTATTATTTAATTTTTACAGGGGGTGTATTTATCGTTCGTTTATTTTTTCAGGGGGTGTATTTATTATTTATTTTTTTACAGGGGGTGTATTTATCATTTATTTATTTTTACAGGGAGTGTATTTATCATTTATTATTTTTACAGGGGGTGTATTTATTATTTATTTTTACAGGGGGTGTATTTATCATTTATTTATTTTTACAGGGGGTGTATTTATCATTTATTTATTTTTACAGGGGGTGTATTTATCATTTATTTATTTTTACAGGGGGTGTATTTATCATTTATTTATTTTTACAGGGGGTGTATTTATTATTTATTTATTTTTACAGGGGGTGTATTTATTATTTATTTATTTTTACAGGGGGTGTATTTATCATTTATTTATTTTTACAGGGCGTGTATTTATCGTTCGTTCATTTTTACAGGGGGTGTAGTTATCGTTTATTATTTTTACAGGGGGTGTATTTATCATTTATTTTTTTTTACAGGGTGTATATTTATCATTTATTATTTTTACAGGGGGTGTATTTATTATTTATTTTTACAGGGGGTGTATTTATCATTTATTTATTTTTACAGGGGGTGTATTTATCATTTATTTATTTTTACAGGGGGTGTATTTATCATTTATTTATTTTTACAGGGGGTGTATTTATTATTTATTTATTTTTACAGGGGGTGTATTTATTATTTATTTATTTTTACAGGGGGTGAATTTATTATTTAATTTTTACAGGGGGTGTTTTTATCGTTCGTTCATTTTTACAAGGGGTGTAGTTATCGTTTATTATTTTTACAGGGGGTGTATTTATCATTTATTTTTTTTTACAGGGTGTATATTTATCATTTATTATTTTTACAGGGGGTGTATTTATTATTTATTTTTACAGGGGGTGTATTTATCATTTATTTATTTTTACAGGGGGTGTATTTATCATTTATTTATTTTTACAGGGGGTGTATTTATCATTTATTTATTTTTACAGGGGGTGTATTTATTATTTATTTATTTTTACAGGGGGTGTATTTATTATTTATTTATTTTTACAGGGGGTGAATTTATTATTTAATTTTTACAGGGGGTGTATTTATCGTTCGTTTATTTTTTCAGGGGGTGTATTTATTATTTATTTTTTTACAGGGGGTGTATTTATCATTTATTTATTTTTACAGGGCGTGTATTTATCGTTCGTTCATTTTTACAGGGGGTGTAGTTATCGTTTATTATTTTTACAGGGGGTGTATTTATCATTTATTTTTTTTACAGGGTGTATATTTATCATTTATTATTTTTACAGGGGGTGTATTTATTATTTATTTTTACAGGGGGTGTATTTATCATTTATTTATTTTTACAGGGGGTGTATTTATCATTTATTTATTTTTACAGGGGGTGTATTTATCATTTATTTATTTTTACAGGGGGTGTATTTATTATTTATTTATTTTTACAGGGGGTGTATTTATTATTTATTTATTTTTACAGGGGGTGAATTTATTATTTAATTTTTACAGGGGGTGTTTTTATCGTTCGTTCATTTTTACAAGGGGTGTAGTTATCGTTTATTATTTTTACAGGGGGTTTATTTATCATTTATTTTTTTTTACAGGGTGTATATTTATCATTTATTATTTTTACAGGGGGTGTATTTATTATTTATTTTTACAGGGGGTGTATTTATCATTTATTTATTTTTACAGGGGGTGTATTTATCATTTATTTATTTTTACAGGGGGTGTATTTATCATTTATTTATTTTTACAGGGGGTGTATTTATTATTTATTTATTTTTACAGGGGGTGTATTTATTATTTATTTATTTTTACAGGGGGTGAATTTATTATTTAATTTTTACAGGGGGTGTATTTATCGTTCGTTTATTTTTTCAGGGGGTGTATTTATTATTTATTTTTTTACAGGGGGTGTATTTATCATTTATTTATTTTTACAGGGCGTGTATTTATCGTTCGTTCATTTTTACAGGGGGTGTAGTTATCGTTTATTATTTTTACAGGGGGTGTATTTATCATTTATTTTTTTTTACAGGGTGTATATTTATCATTTATTATTTTTACAGGGGGTGTATTTATTATTTATTTTTACAGGGGGTGTATTTATCATTTATTTATTTTTACAGGGGGTGTATTTATCATTTATTTATTTTTACAGGGGGTGTATTTATCATTTATTTATTTTTACAGGGGGTGTATTTATTATTTATTTTTACAGGGGGTGTATTTATTATTTATTTATTTTTACAGGGGGTGAATTTATTATTTAATTTTTACAGGGGGTGTTTTTATCGTTCGTTCATTTTTACAAGGGGTGTAGTTATCGTTTATTATTTTTACAGGGGGTGTATTTATCATTTATTTTTTTTTACAGGGTGTATATTTATCATTTATTATTTTTACAGGGGGTGTATTTATTATTTATTTTTACAGGGGGTGTATTTATTATTTATTTTTACAGGGGGTGTATTTATCATTTATTTATTTTTACAGTGGGTGTATTTATCATTTATTTATTTTTACAGGGGGTGTATTTATCATTTATTTATTTTTACAGGGGGTGTATTTATTATTTATTTATTTTTACAGGGGGTGTATTTATTATTTATTTATTTTTACAGGGGGTGAATTTATTATTTAATTTTTACAGGGGGTGTAGTTATCGTTCGTTCATTTTTACAGGGGGTGTATTTATCGTTTATTATTTTTACAGGGGGTGTATTTATTATTTATTTATTTTTACAGGGGGTGTATTTATTATTTATTTATTTTTACAGGGGGTGTATTTATTATTTATTTATTTTTACAGGGGGTGTATTTATTATTTATTTATTTTTACAGGGGGTGTATTTATTATTTATTTTTACAGGGGGTGAATTTATTATTTAATTTTTACAGGGGGTGTCTTTATCGTTCGTTTATTTTTTCAGGGGGTGTATTTATTATTTATTTTTTTTCCAGGGGGTGTATTTATTATTTATTTATTTTTACAGGGGGTGTATTTATTATTTATTTATTTTTACAGGGGGTGTATTTATTATTTATTTATTTTTACAGGGGGTGAATTTATTATTTAATTTTTACAGGGGGTGTATTTATCGTTCGTTTATTTTTTCAGGGGGTGTATTTATTATTTATTTTTTTACAGGGGGTGTATTTATCATTTATTTATTTTTACAGGGCGTGTATTTATCGTTCGTTCATTTTTACAGGGGGTGTAGTTATCGTTTATTATTTTTACAGGGGGTGTATTTATCATTTATTTTTTTTACAGGGTGTATATTTATCATTTATTATTTTTACAGGGGGTGTATTTATTATTTATTTTTACAGGGGGTGTATTTATCATTTATTTATTTTTACAGGGGGTGTATTTATCATTTATTTATTTTTACAGGGGGTGTATTTATCATTTATTTATTTTTACAGGGGGTGTATTTATTATTTATTTATTTTTACAGGGGGTGTATTTATTATTTATTTATTTTTACAGGGGGTGAATTTATTATTTAATTTTTACAGGGGGTGTTTTTATCGTTCGTTCATTTTTACAAGGGGTGTAGTTATCGTTTATTATTTTTACAGGGGGTGTATTTATCATTTATTTATTTTTACAGGGCGTGTATTTATCGTTCGTTCATTTTTACAGGGGGTGTAGTTATCGTTTATTATTTTTACAGGGGGTGTATTTATCATTTATTTTTTTTTACAGGGTGTATATTTATCATTTATTATTTTTACAGGGGGTGTATTTATTATTTATTTTTACAGGGGGTGTATTTATCATTTATTTATTTTTACAGGGGGTGTATTTATCATTTATTTATTTTTACAGGGGGTGTATTTATCATTTATTTATTTTTACAGGGGGTGTATTTTTTATTTATTTATTTTTACAGGGGGTGTATTTATTATTTATTTATTTTTACAGGGGGTGAATTTATTATTTAATTTTTACAGGGGGTGTTTTTATCGTTCGTTCATTTTTACAAGGGGTGTAGTTATCGTTTATTATTTTTACAGGGGGTGTATTTATCATTTATTTTTTTTTACAGGGTGTATATTTATCATTTATTATTTTTACAGGGGGTGTATTTATTATTTATTTTTACAGGGGGTGTATTTATCATTTATTTATTTTTACAGTGGGTGTATTTATCATTTATTTATTTTTACAGGGGGTGTATTTATCATTTATTTATTTTTACAGGGGGTGTATTTATTATTTATTTATTTTTACAGGGGGTGTATTTATTATTTATTTATTTTTACAGGGGGTGTATTTATTATTTATTTATTTTTACAGGGGGTGTATTTATTATTTATTTATTTTTACAGGGGGTGTATTTATTATTTATTTTTACAGGGGGTGAATTTATTATTTAATTTTTACAGGGGGTGTCTTTATCGTTCGTTTATTTTTTCAGGGGGTGTATTTATTATTTATTTTTTTTTCCAGGGGGTGTATTTATTATTTATTTATTTTTACAGGGGGTGTATTTATTATTTATTTATTTTTACAGGGGGTGTATTTATTATTTATTTATTTTTACAGGGGGTGAATTTATTATTTAATTTTTACAGGGGGTGTATTTATCGTTCGTTTATTTTTTCAGGGGGTGTATTTATTATTTATTTTTTTACAGGGGGTGTATTTATCATTTATTTATTTTTACAGGGCGTGTATTTATCGTTCGTTCATTTTTACAGGGGGTGTAGTTATCGTTTATTATTTTTACAGGGGGTGTATTTATCATTTATTTTTTTTTACAGGGTGTATATTTATCATTTATTATTTTTACAGGGGGTGTATTTATTATTTATTTTTACAGGGGGTGTATTTATCATTTATTTATTTTTACAGGGGGTGTATTTATCATTTATTTATTTTTACAGGGGGTGTATTTATCATTTATTGATTTTTACAGGGGGTGTATTTATTATTTATTTATTTTTACAGGGGGTGTATTTATTATTTATTTATTTTTACAGGGGGTGAATTTATTATTTAATTTTTACAGGGGGTGTTTTTATCGTTCGTTCATTTTTACAAGGGGTGTAGTTATCGTTTATTATTTTTACAGGGGGTGTATTTATCATTTATTTATTTTTACAGGGCGTGTATTTATCGTTCGTTCATTTTTACAGGGGGTGTAGTTATCGTTTATTATTTTTACATGGGGTGTATTTATCATTTATTTTTTTTTACAGGGTGTATATTTATCATTTATTATTTTTACAGGGGGTGTATTTATTATTTATTTTTACAGGGGGTGTATTTATCATTTATTTATTTTTACAGGGGGTGTATTTATCATTTATTTATTTTTACAGGGGGTGTATTTATCATTTATTTATTTTTACAGGGGGTGTATTTATTATTTATTTATTTTTACAGGGGGTGAATTTATTATTTAATTTTTACAGGGGGTGTTTTTATCGTTCGTTCATTTTTACAAGGGGTGTAGTTATCGTTTATTATTTTTACAGGGGGTGTATTTATCATTTATTTTTTTTTACAGGGTGTATATTTATCATTTATTATTTTTACAGGGGGTGTATTTATTATTTATTTTTACAGGGGGTGTATTTATCATTTATTTATTTTTACAGTGGGTGTATTTATCATTTATTTATTTTTACAGGGGGTGTATTTATCATTTATTTATTTTTACAGGGGGTGTATTTATTATTTATTTATTTTTACAGGGGGTGTATTTATTATTTATTTATTTTTACAGGGGGTGAATTTATTATTTAATTTTTACAGGGGGTGTAGTTATCGTTCGTTCATTTTTACAGGGGGTGTATTTATCGTTTATTATTTTTACAGGGGGTGTATTTATTATTTATTTATTTTTACAGGGGGTGTATTTATTATTTATTTATTTTTACAGGGGGTGTATTTATTATTTATTTATTTTTACAGGGGGTGTATTTATTATTTATTTATTTTTACAGGGGGTGTATTTATTATTTATTTATTTTTACAGGGGGTGTATTTATTATTTATTTTTACAGGGGGTGTATTTATTATTTATTTTTACAGGGGGTGAATTTATTATTTAATTTTTTACAGGGGGTGTCTTTATCGTTCGTTTATTTTTTCAGGGGGTGTATTTATTATTTATTTTTTTTCCAGGGGGTGTATTTATTATTTATTTATTTTTACAGGGGGTGTATTTATTATTTATTTATTTTTACAGGGGGTGTATTTATTATTTATTTATTTTTACAGGGGGTGAATTTATTATTTAATTTTTACAGGGGGTGTATTTATCGTTCGTTTATTTTTTCAGGGGGTGTATTTATTATTTATTTTTTTACAGGGGGTGTATTTATCATTTATTTATTTTTACAGGGCGTGTATTTATCGTTCGTTCATTTTTACAGGGGGTGTAGTTATCGTTTATTATTTTTACAGGGGGTGTATTTATTATTTATTTATTTTTACAGGGGGTGTATTTATTATTTATTTATTTTTACAGGGGGTGTATTTATTATTTATTTATTTTTACAGGGGGTGTATTTATTATTTATTTATTTTTACAGGGTGTGTATTTATTATTTATTTATTTTTACAGGGGGTGAATTTATTATTTAATTTTTACAGGGGGTGTCTTTATCGTTCGTTTATTTTTTCAGGGGGTGTATTTATTATTTATTTTTTTACAGGGGGTGTATTTATTATTTATTTATTTTTACAGGGGGTGTATTTATTATTTATTTATTTTTACAGGGGTGTATTTATTATTTATTTATTTTTACAGGGGGTGTATTTATTATTTATTTATTTTTACAGGGGGTGTATTTATTATTTATTTTTACAGGGGGTGAATTTATTATTTAATTTTTACAGGGGGTGTATTTATCGTTCGTTTATTTTTTCAGGGGGTGTATTTATTATTTATTTTTTTACAGGGGGTGTATTTATCATTTATTTATTTTTACAGGGCGTGTATTTATCGTTCGTTCATTTTTACAGGGGGTGTAGTTATCGTTCGTTCATTTTTACAGGGGGTGTATTTATCGTTTATTATTTTTACAGGGGGTGTATTTATTATTTATTTATTTTTGCAGGGGGTGTATTTATTATTTATTTATTTTTACAGGGGGTGTATTTATTATTTATTTATTTTTACAGGGGGTGTATTTATTATTTATTTATTTTTACAGGGTGTGTATTTATTATTTATTTATTTTTACAGGGGGTGAATTTATTATTTAATTTTTACAGGGGGTGTCTTTATCGTTCGTTTATTTTTTCAGGGGGTGTATTTATTATTTATTTTTTTACAGGGGGTGTATTTATTATTTATTTATTTTTACAGGGGGTGTATTTATTATTTATTTATTTTTACAGGGGTGTATTTATTATTTATTTATTTTTACAGGGGGTGTATTTATTATTTATTTATTTTTACAGGGGGTGTATTTATTATTTATTTATTTTTACAGGGGGTGAATTTATTATTTAATTTTTACAGGGGGTGTATTTATCGTTCGTTTATTTTTTCAGGGGGTGTATTTATTATTTATTTTTTTTACAGGGGGTGTATTTATCATTTATTTATTTTTACAGGGGGTGTATTTATCGTTCGTTCATTTTTACAGGGGGTGTAGTTATCGTTCGTTCATTTTTACAGGGGGTGTATTTATCGTTTATTATTTTTACAGGGGGTGTATTTATTATTTATTTATTTTTACAGGGGGTGTATTTATTATTTATTTATTTTTACAGGGGGTGTATTTATTATTTATTTACTTTTACAGGGGGTGTATTTATTATTTATTTATTTTTACAGGGGGTGTATTTATTATTTATTTATTTTTACAGGGGGTGAATTTATTATTTAATTTTTACAGAGGGTGTATTTATCGTTCGTTTATTTTTTCAGGGGGTGTATTTATTATTTATTTTTTTTACAGGGGGTGTATTTATCATTTATTTATTTTTACAGGGGGTGTATTTATCGTTCGTTCATTTTTACAGGGGGTGTAGTTATCGTTCGTTCATTTTTACAGGGGGTGTATTTATTATTTATTTATTTTTACAGGGGGTGTATTTATCATTTATTTTTTTTACAGGGGGTGTATTTATCATTTATTATTTTTTTTTTTTACAGGGGGTGTATTTATCATTTATTTATTTTTTACAGGGGGTGTATTTATCATTTTTTTTACAGGGGGTATATTTATCATTTATTTTTTTTTTTACAGGGGGTGTATTTATCATTTATTTTTTTTTTACAGGGGGTGTATTTATCATTTATTTTATTTTTTTTACAGGGGGTGTATTTATCATTTATTTTTTTTACAGGGGGTGTATTTATCATTGATTTTTTTTTACAGGGGTACCCCTTGTAAAAAAAAAAATAATACGCTCGCTGAAAAATAAATAATCAAAAATTTTACAAGGAGTATCCATTGTAAAAAAAAAATACACCCCCCCTGTAAAAGAAATAATTTTTATTATTAAAAAATGTCAAGTTTCAATTCAAGTATAGGTTTCGTTAGTTGTATTCCAGCGCGTTCGTAGCTTCGTTTTAAAGCGCCGGATCGCTGGGCAAAGGGTGCCGGGTTCGAATCCCGCTTAACGCTAAGTTTTATTATTAAATTTAGTCAAGTTTAAATTCAAGTATAGGTTTCGTTAATTGTATTCCAGCGCGTTCGTAGCTTCGTTTTAAAGCGTTGGATCGCTGGGCAAAGGGTGCCGGGTTCGTTCATTTTTACAGGGGGTGTATTTATCGTTTATTATTTTTACAGGGGGTGTATTTATTATTTATTTATTTTTACAGGGGGTGTATTTATTATTTATTTATTTTTACAGGGGGTGTATTTATTATTTATTTACTTTTACAGGGGGTGTATTTATTATTTATTTATTTTTACAGGGGGTGTATTTATTATTTATTTATTTTTACAGGGGGTGAATTTATTATTTAATTTTTACAGAGGGTGTATTTATCGTTCGTTTATTTTTTTCAGGGGGTGTATTTATTATTTATTTTTTTTACAGGGGGTGTATTTATCATTTATTTATTTTTACAGGGGGTGTATTTATCGTTCGTTCATTTTTACAGGGGGTGTAGTTATCGTTCGTTCATTTTTACAGGGGGTGTATTTATTATTTATTTATTTTTACAGGGGGTGTATTTATCATTTATTTTTTTACAGTGGGTGTATTTATCATTTATTATTATTTTTTTTTTTACAGGGGGTGTATTTATCATTTATTTATTTTTTACAGGGGGTGTATTTATCATTTTTTTTACAGGGGGTATATTTATCATTTATTTTTTTTTTTTTTACAAATAATCAAAAATTTTACAAGGAGTATCCATTGTAAAAAAAAAATACACTCCCCCTGTAAAAGAAATAATTTTTATTATT